>CM023486.1:70514460-70551399 GCA_013339685.2 Hyalomma asiaticum | reverse complement strand
GCGTGAGTCGCAACGACACGGAACACAAAAATCATTTATTGCAAGAAGGACACTGCTTATATAGCTAAGGCGGTGATAGGTATCAGCCCACTTGGTGATAACAGAAAACAGGCACAAAACTGGCGCATGCTCTCTCGTTGCCCACTGACGTCACTTCGCGTGATTTCACAATCTATCATCCCTTCCCCCTTAGTCATCGATGCCGTAACGTCGCACTGGGCGACGTTGGCGAGTGGAGCGCCTGAGAGGCTGCGGCGTCTCAGGCCCGGCAGGTCCCAGGGCGGGGCTTGGTGTGTCCGGGAGAGCAAAAGAGGGCGACGTTTCATGGCCTCCGGGCTCACAGTGCCATGCGCGGCGCACGTGGTCCCGGTGGCGTCGGTGCACAGTACCGTCTGCAGTCCGCAGCTCGTACATGACGTGGCCCAAACGTCGCAACACACGACCAGGAACCCACTCGGGGCCGGGCCGGAAGTTTCTCGCGTACACAGTATCACCCGGCAGGAACCCACGTTGCGGAGGCGGCAGCAGGCATCTTGCTTCACCCTCGTCCCGTTGAAGGGTCGATATGGCGGTCCTGAAGTTCCGATCCAGCATGACTTCTGCAGGCGATTTGCCGGTTTCTGAGTGTGGCGTAGAGTGCTGTTTGAACAAAAAACGTGAAACCTTGCATAGTACGGTGCCCTGTCTCTGTTTCCGTAATGAACATTTCAGTTCCCGTACCATCCGCTCCGCCCTCCGTTACTTGACGGATGGTATGGCGCGGTATACATATAGCGAATACCATTTCGTTTAAGGAAATCTTGAGTTTCCCTGCTGGCAAAAGCGGTGCCATTATCAGACACAACCAGGTCGGGTAATCCATACGCTGCGAACATCTTGCGGAATTTTTCAATTACCGCAGCTGAATGAAGAGACAGCATAACTTCAACTTCAGCCCAGTTCGAGAGGGCGTCTACCACCACCAGAAAATGCACACCTTGGATCGGTCCTGCGAAATCCACGTGGATTCTACTCCAAGGTCGTTCTGGCTTAGTCCAGAAATGCGTTGGTGTCTTTGGTTCACTCGGCCTGTTTACCTGGCACGGCAGGCAGCATCTGACTAGCTCTTCTATCCTTCTGTCCATATGAGGCCACCACACGTACGACCTCGCAATTGCCTTCATGGCCGTCACTCCCGGATGGTTAGCGTGCATAAGACTTAACACTTCTTTCTGCAATGCCTCAGGAATTACTACGCGGCTTCCCCAGAGCACACAGTCGCGATGCACGGACAACTCGTTTTGTCTCACCTCATACGCAGAATACTCCGGGGCTACTCGCTCGCGTGGCCAACCCTCCAGGATCCATTTCTTCACTTGGGACAGTTGGGGATCACTGCTGGTGTACGCTGCCACTTCTCGTGCGCTCACTGGAGGGTACTCCGCAGCTTCCAGTAGGAGTATGTCACCCGGTGCTTCAGTTTCCTGTCGGGTTAGGGGAGCCGGCAACCTACTCAGGCAATCTGCGTTTCCATGGTCCTGCGTTTTCCTGTAATCGAGCACGTACTCGTAGGCTGATAGCATTAGAGTCCACCGTAACATGCGTGGCGAAAGAACCGCCGGAATTTGCGTTTTCCGCTGAAAAATTCCTAGCAAGGGCTTGTGATCCGTGAGAATAAGAAAATTTCGCCCATAAAGGTACTGGTGGAAATGTCGCACCCCAAAAACCACGGCAAGAGCTTCACGGTCGATCTGAGCATAATTACGCTCGGCCTTAGATAATGTTCTAGACGCATAAGCCACAGGCTGCTCATTTCCTTCGTTGTCCCGGTGAGCCAAAACTGCCCCCACTCCCACAGATGACGCGTCGCATGACAACACTAATGGGGCATCAGGTTTAAAATGCACCAGTAACGAGTTAGAGGTCAGCAACTTCTTCAGGCTCTCGAACGCTTCCATGTGCTCTGAACTCCAGTTCCATGGTACGTTGTTATCCAACAAACGATACAATTTTGCAGCTACTTCTGTCCTGCCCTTCAAAAAACGATTATAAAAATTGATCATACCCAAAAAGGCTTGCAGTTCCTTTTTGTTCTTCGGAGCAGGAACCTGGTGGATCGCCTCAACCTTGGCCTTCGAGGGGTGGATGCCCCTAGCGTCAATTCGATGCCCCAGAAACTCAAGGCTTTCCCTAAAAAATTCGCACTTCCCTGCTTGAACTCTGAGCCCGGTTTTGGACAATCGGCTGAGGACCTCGGCAAGCATCCGTTCATGTTCCTCGATAGACTCGCTGGCAATCAGGATGTCATCCAGATATACCGCTACTTGCGGCATTCCGGCCAGCACCATGTCCATGGTTCTTTGGAAAACCCCAGGAGCAACGGACACGCCGAACGGCAGCCGACAAACTTTGTACAGCCCTTGCACGGTATTTATCGTGAGCAACTCCGCCGTTTCTTCATCCACTAATATTTGCTGATAGGCCTGCGTTAGGTCGAGTTTGGAAAAAAACACGCCGCCTTCCTAATCGGGCAAACAGTTCTTTGCTTGTTGGTAACGGGTATACATTACTTTTTACAGCCTGGTTCACAGTGCTTCTATAATCCCCGCATATTCGTAGGGAGCCGTCCTTCTTCCGCACCACGACGATTGGCGTTGCCCAATCTGAATATTGGGTGGGTTTTAGAATTCCCAGTTCCTCCAAGCGATTTAACTCAGCCACTACTTCATCCTTCATGGCAAACGGAATGCTGCGGCACTTCAGGAACCGGGCTTGGGCGGCCTCCTTTAGTTCGATGTGGATGCGTCAGCGAATTTTTCCACTATCGCTTGAGGTCCGACATTTATGCTATGAAGACCTGTTAGGCGGATTCCCAATGGCTGGAACCAATTTCGGCCCAGTGGAGTGTTCCCGTCGTTCTTCAGTACTAGTAGCGGCAGCTGAAATTTTCGGTCTTTGAACTTCACGGGCACAGACGCTTTTCGCAGCACGTCCAGACCTTCCTTTGTCCAGGCCACCAGTTGCGTGTCGCACTTTTCCAGCTTGATCCGCTTCGCCACTTGCAACTTTCGAAATTCGTTCATACTGATAATCGACCTGGCAGCTCCAGAATCTACTTCCATCGGCACGATTTCATTTCCAATCTCTACAGTGATGACGTACTTTGGCGTCCAGCTTTTTACTTGGCTGATACTGAGCAAATCGTCATACTCGCTCTTCGCGGATTTTTTTTCTGTCCTCGAGCTGCGCTTCCACCTCCGCTGACTTTCTTCGACATGCTTTTGCTAAATGCCCCTTTCCGCCGCAGTTGAAACACACCGAATCTTTGTATCTGCAACGCCATCCTGCATGCGCTCCCAAACAGCGGAAACAAACCCTCTGCCTCTCTTGTTGCTTCTTGTTGGCTTCCATTTCTACTTTCGACGTCAACTCTTGCTGGAATTCGGGCTCCTGTGCATTGCTCCGCATTACTTTTTGCTGCTTGACAGCTGCTTCTGCCGTGATTGCCAATTCATATGCCGTGTCGAACGTCAGATTTTTTTCCGCCAACAATCGTTGTTGCACCACATTGTCCGAGACTCCAAAAACCAGCCGGTCGCGCAACATTTCCTCTAATGGAAATTTCGTTCCGCCAAATCCACAGTTCTCGGACAACTTGCGCAGAGCGGTGACATAGTCGGCTACGCCCTCCCCCTCTTGCTGGTCTCGCTTAGAAAAGACGTAGTACCTCGCGTACAGTTCTGATGGCTTCGGGTTGACGTGCTTCTTCACTGCATCAACGATGACTTGGTAGTCCACGTTTGGCGGTCGCGATGGCTTCACGAGAGTGGCTATGAGGGAGTACGTCTCTGGGCCACAGCAGCTGAGCAACACCGCTCGCTTGTCCTCATCCGTTGTGAGCTTGCTCGCTGCACAATACAACTCAATGCGCTCGACATACTCTACCCACGACGAATTTTCACTGAGGTCGAACTCACGAATGCGACTACCGGCTGCCATGCTGCCGGAAAACCCCGGCCCACGCACGGGTTAGACCGTGCCTCGTCGCCACTGTAATGAACTCACGCGTGAGTCGCAACGACACGGAACACAAAAAGCATTTATTGCAAGAAGGACACTGCTTATATAGCTAAGGCGGTGATAGGTGTCAGCCCACTTGGTGATAACAGAAAACAGGCACAAAACTGGCGCATGATCTCTCGTTGCCCACTGACGTCACTTCGCGTGATTTCACAATCTATCACAGTTTCATTATAAAGACACTTGATTGCTATTTGAATTATCTACTTCAAAATTATCCGACGCCGTGGGCTATTCGCTTTGAACAAAAACATTACTTTAAACCAAAACGAGCGCACCCCTACTTAATGTGTGCCCATTTTAAACCTACTATGGTTAAAACAGAATTGCCAGGAAATGGATTTGCTGCCGTATTGGCCCGTGGTAAGCCTACCGGTTACTGTGATCACATTTTGTCACATGAAGGTCAACTGCATCCCTCAATGCACTACCTAAAGAATATTTTAACATTTGGAAATAGAAAAGCCTATGTGAAAGCATTGCGTTGTTACACTGCAGAGAGACGGTCCTTTGTGAAGGTGTCGATCAATTAATTTTTCTGCACTGTAAGGTTTAATGAGTGTATTGCGAGAACTCTTTTCAACTTGCTGGACAAGAGGGCAACAAAGGTACTGTTTCTTCTTGCTTGGCAACTTTTTAATTATTTGCACACATACAATATTCGATTTCATATTCGAAGACAGCTCTCCTGCCTTGTTCGTACTCGAAAATTTTGAAATTCGCACACCTCTATAAAATACAGCATTACCACAGCATTGCTGTGCAAACAGTCATAGTAGCAGCTTGTGTACTCAGTGTACCACTTACACGCATACATATCCTCATCTTCTCATTTTTTATTGCCATTTTTAATGAATTGCAAGACATTTGACCAGCTTGTAGTTGGCAAAGCTATGTGACTGCATGTAACATCGCTTTATAGCACTGTCAATATGTTTGGCACTCGCTCATTTTTCATCCAGTAGTAGCAGGAATTTCAATATATAAACGCAGAGCCTTCTTCACGAGATTGCGTGCGTGACAGTGAAATGAACAAGTTATTTGTTTCGTGGACAAAAAAAAAAAAAAGTCCTGCAGATCCCGCGCACCGTTGGAACCGGTGTGATGCGAAGCAGTCAACGAGAAAATTGCCTATGAAGAACCGTGTGGCGAAGTGTTACGAATAGATTTAACGTCTTTGGTGGAAAAGGCATGACTACGTGTGTGCTGAACGTGGTTAACCAGGAAACTAGTCAGCATCTTGGCGACTGAATTGTATTCCTCATTGTATGACGTAACGTTGACGGTTACGTTAGTACACAGCACAGACGCCTGTTTTATTGACTGAGAGAAATTCACGCTACGGCGCAGTTACGTGCGTATCATAAGCGGCGTTCTTTCAACTACTCCTAAAGGATCCAGCTAAGTTGGACAAAAGCATGCCGATTGCTAGCAGAACATATTTATCGTTTATTACATTGCTAAGAAAGCGCTTGACAAAATTTAAGAGCGCAAACGATGTTACACAAGCACCACCATCACAACTATGGGTATTAGGTTTATTTACTATATTTACAGAGTGGGAGGAGCCGCCGTATCCTAGTGGTAGCATGCTTGCTTGGCACCTCGGCGGCCCGGTTTCGATACCCGCCTACCGTTTGGTAGCATGCTTTCGAAGATTACAGCGCGTTCGTATGTGTCTGAGTGTTCGTTATGTCTACATTACAATTCCATGCTACGAAAACGATATGTTTTATATGCGTTCTAACGATATGTAAAATATCTATTTTAGTTGACCCGAGATTGTCCTGGGCTGTATTTTAAATTCAAACAACTGTGGCGCATACCCGAATACCACGGTCCGAGCACTTTTGGATATGAGCCACACGTGACTGCAGTATCGTTAATCGTGACGTACGCGACGAGTATATCACGTTAACAATGTAAAGATCAATCACTCATGTTTGTCATACATTGATACCGCATACCTTCCAAATACCAGGTAAACGAAACGACCCTCCATGAGGGCACCGAGACGTAGGCGGCTAGATAGATAGATAGATAGATAGATAGATAGATAGATAGATAGATAGATAGATAGATAGATAGATAGATAGATAGATAGATAGATAGATAGATAGATAGATAGATAGATAGATAGATAGATACGGTCAAAGTTGCTGAAGTTCGCCAAGAAATGCTTCGCATTTAGTAGGTAGAGCACCATGTTCACGTCTTGATGCTTCCCGCTTAAAATGTTGAGAATTATACACCAAGTGCACTGTGGCACATACGTCAAGCACACCGCAGCAGCCAAAATAACTGTGGTGGGCCAGGAGTGCGACGATGACATTGTGGGTTCTCTACTCGGCACCCCATGATCTCCAGAAAGTGCAAATACAGCACTGGAAAGTGTAATGCTTGTGTACAGTGGGATAATAATACACACAAACTTAACAATGCACTAACACGAACGTACAAACATCTTGTAGGATATGCATAAAATGTGTGCCCAAGCAGTGGCTAGCAGATGACAAAACGAGGCATCCACACCTCGGAGCTTCGTTAGTACGCCGCTAGGTGCCGACTGTTTGATCTCATGTCAGGCTAAAGAAAGCAGGTGTTGCCATACATGGGCTGGATTAACTGCACTTTGGGTATAACAGATGCGCAGAGGCTGCACTTACACCATGAATGCCACTTTAATATTTTACATAATTCCGTTACGTCCTCATTTGTATTCGGAAAAGAAATAGGGACTCTGCATTTTTTTGACAATGTAATACACAAGCCCTGAATACCATTCGTCCATTTTCTAGCCTCATCACACTTCCCAAAAACTACACCCCGACCTCCTAAATAAGAAAGAAGGAAAGAAATAGAAATGTCTTCAAGGTTAGCCCTTTCCATATTATATATACTTGAGCAGCTTATGTAAAGTACAGCAAAGTTTCATAATAGAAGTGGCAGACTTACCTGGCACTTATCAAAGCGAAAAGGTTCCACCCATGTCGTCGATGCTGACGTCTCCTTTTCAATCTGTCTTTTGAAACACAGTATGTCTTTTATGTACGGAATGACATAGCATCAAGGAAAAGCAAAGGGCGCTTGCATTGTAAATGACAAATTTGCATTAATATGTCGTAAATCTCTATGGTGGTAGAACACACTACTATAGCAGCAACAATAAACTTGGCGAGTAGGTAATTCTCTCTATTTCTGTATTATAAAGGCAGGAACTATGATAATATACAGGTCAGGAGGTGTTTCATACTAAGTAACGGAATAAACATAATGCAGAGTTGTTGTAACTGAGGGAAGAAGACAGTGGGTAGCCCAAGATGCTGTCTGCTTCCAGCGAACCATCGTTATGGTGAATGTGTCGTGCCGTGAAGCATATTTTGTATATTGCAGTGAAGCAAACCGGTAGCGGCAACAGCTAATCTGGCATGCATCTAAGGCTCCACGCAACGAATGCTATCAAAACATCATCCTAGTCAGTATACCGGCTTCCTGTTGGCCAGAACCTTTCGTTCTTCGTAGACTTAAGCTGTTGGTGGGCGTTAGAGTCAGTCTCTTTCATTATCAAAAAAGTTTACCCAAATACATCCATGCATCGCGGTGTGGCAGTGTGGCATACCAAAGCACGTTAAGAGTACTTAGCCGTACAAGGGCAACAGCCTTCTCAGCTCTGCCTGGCCTTCGTCTGATTATTGGAAGGTCATCGTAGACAAACCGTTGGTGGCCGATTAAAATCGGGCTTATTATTATTATTATTATTATTAGTTATTATTATTATTATTGTTATTGTTGTTGTTGTTGTTGTTGTTGTTGTTGTTGTTGTTGTTGTTGTTGTTGTTGTTGTTGTTGTTGTTGTTGTTGTTATCAGTGTGCTTCACCCCAACACATTCCAAGCACCGCTGTGTGCCATACCACAGCGTATACCATATTTCCGCAATTCTAGCCGGCCCCCACCCCCCGCTCCCCCCTTTTGATTTTGAAGAGAAATATGGCAAAACAATTTGACCCGCGTTTATAAGCACCCCTTTTTCTTTCGATGAAGAGCGCGTAGCCAATGCAAAGCGTGCTCGCTCACCACCAGTCTGAGCCGATGTCTTGTGTACCGAGACCATGCCCATGTCTATAGGTATCCGCTATGAGATAGTGAGAGAAGCGCCTAATGTAGTGCGACGGACTCGAGTTTGAGTGGCAGTGAGAGTGGGTGACCGACTATCAGACAAAAGTAGCGGTGGGCTCAACATGTGCACCTATTTTTCTTATTACTCTTCCCAAAATAAAATGAGAATCTCGCCCCCCCCCCCCCCCTCTTCTCCTTAACTCACAAGAGAGGAGATGGTGTTGTTCTGGAGACTCCTGACCAGCGCAAATCCCTCACGGGACGCTCCTGCACTCCATGTATCCTTCGAGCTACCGACGTAACTGTACCTTCTGCTCTGCAGCAAATACTCTATACCATATGGTGTGGGAATGTGCAGCTAACCCGTCGATGCCACCTGTCACTGGACCAAACACCGAGCAGTGGGAAGCCCAACCGAGAAGCACAAGGCTCAAAGACCAGCGAAGTCTGGTGAACGGGGCCGAGTTACCAGCTCAAGCTCACGGCATCCTGGATTAAGGGCGCCGCCCACCTTGGACGAGTCTGCCGTCGGCTTTTTCTTTCAAATACAGTTTATTCCTCCTCCTTCTCCCTGCGCCCATGTAGTCAAAATAGTGCCTCGAAAAGAAGGGTGTGGTCTGTAGTAATTTTGTATTCTTCGAATCTAAGCACATTCACCTTCCCCCCAATTTTGGGTATCGTTATACTACAAAGAGGGTGTAGTTAGAATAGAGCCAATACGGTACTTTGACGTACAAGCGCAACTGCCACTTCATCTGTGTTTATATATGGCTGACTTTCAGAAGGGCAGACCCTTCGGATCGTCGTAGACAAACCGTTTGTGGCCGATTAAAATCGTGTCTTTCCATGATCAGTGTGCTTTACCCCGATACATTGATGCGTCGTGGTGCGGCATACCAAGGCACATTTAAATGTACTTTGCCGTACAAGCACAACTGCTTCCTCAGCCGTGTTCATATGCCCGACTTTCGGAAGGCCAGACCCTTTAATTCGTCGTAGATAAACCGTTGGTGGCCGGTTAAAATCCGTCTTTTCTATCACCACCGAATATCTACACCATAGATTTAAAAAAATATTGTACAAGTTCCACATTACGCACAAGCTTGTGAACTTGTATTTCTTGAGCTGAGACAAAGTTGTCAACATTTCTCTAAAGACACGTTTTTATCTTTAGTGTTATGACTGATTGCTCCGAAAGAGGGGTCAGCCATGATCATTTTTGTCGCATTTTCCACTTTACAACATGCGCCACTCCATACTTGGGGAAGGGGGAGGGTGGGTTCGTGTTTCGATGCATATCCACAATTATTATTATCACCCTCACACTCGAACATTCATGTGCAGTGCAGTGCTTTACGAAAGGAAGCTACATGTATGCGTGGCCTGTATAGTACGGTTGCTGTTTATGGCTCCTTATGCGGCGGCTTCTTAATTACCGCTTAGTTGCAGAAAGAAGAAAAAACGTCCTCTCTCTTGCCATTACTTAATCGCGGCCAGAACAACCACCTGACGAGGAAGGAAACCAAGAAGGTGCTTTCATATCGTTCGTACCTTTTAGAGAACACTTGGTGGTTAATAGCAATAATAAGTGTGCATAGGCGTGCGCAGGGTGGGGGTAAGGGGGGGGGGTTCACTGCAGAGCCCCCCTCCGTTCTTTTGTCTGCCGTGCGCGCGCTTATGTACTTCACACGCCTACGATCACTCCGGTGATCAAAGTTGAGTTTGTAGTAAAGGTTCAAGCGATGCTGTATCGATAGCCGTACAGCCAAAGTGACAGAAAGATATTAATTTCAAAGCGTCGCGACGAAAACTTTCTTTTTTCGCCTTGTCTTCTGAGGGCGCACGAGGAAGTGGTGTTGACACGGTGAGACGGGTGAGCGCGCTCTCCTGCGAACGCGAACATCGGGAGCACGGACCACCGTCGCACGGCGACGGTGTTCCGCGTTTCGAGCACGCGCTGTCTTGTTTACCGCGCATAATTTGGCAGTTTAGGGTCGCTGCGAAAGCTAAGAGAGAGAGAGAAAAAAAAGAAAGAACACGTATTCGCAGGTCGCATTTTGGTGGGACGGTGCGTGGCGGTCGCCCTCCAAGAGCTTTCGGCCGAGATGTCTTCACTGTGGAGTCGGCAGGTCTTCTCCCGTGGGAGAGGCAGCCGGTCCGGAAGGAAGGCAGTGAAGTGGTGCGCGGCAGAAGAAAAGTAGAGGCGTTCACCCGAACAGGGCAGAAAGCGAGTTTATACACCTTGAGCTTAAGAAGAAAAGGAGGTTACTAAGCAGAAAGGCGACATTCTTCGGGGGTGAAAAAGAAAGAAGTGCGAACCTTTTTCACGGTCGTCACTTTCGACGAAAATGGAAGCCATTAGGACATACGACAGTTCGTTGTGCTTTGCCGTGTGTGTGTGTGTGGGGGGGAGGGTGCTGAGCGGCTGCCTGGCCCTCTATCTCTCACATTCCTTTTCTTCTAACTTGTCTATTTCCACTTACCCCTTCCCCAGTGCAGGGTAGCAAACTCAATTTCTCTTCTGTTAACCTCCCTGCCGCTCGCAGTCTCTCTCTCTCTCTCTTTCTTAAGAGAAGGACTCCGTAGAAGTGCAAACATATTGGAAGACTGAGAGTGCTAGATATACCAACGTAAAACACTCAACATCGCTAGCAGGCGGCGATGTTAAACGGACAAAGGTCCGTTTAACATCGCCGGTTACTTAGCAAGGTTACTTAACACGTTCACTAAGTGTCTTGAACGGTGCTAGCCCCGAACGCTTGGTGCACTTTTCGTTAAGTGACGTGGACTTTTGGCTGACTGGGGTTGACCTGAGACTAACTTTAGGTGAACTGGCTCACACATATCCAATGTCGATGCAGTTGAGATGGCGATAGCTCTGGCCATCACGAACAACACTTGCACGAATCTCAGTGGTTCTAAAATAGCTGTAATAATTTCGCTAGGGGATGCATAAGCATAATAGCGGCAAAAATCCAGAAAAATATATAAAAGAGAAATGATTATAAATCTGGTGTGGGTCCCAGCCCACTCAGGGACTCCTGGGAATGACGAGGCGCATCGCGTGGCCCGACGTTTAACAAACCGGGAGGTACTGCCCCACCGGTCTCGATTTTTCGTGGTGAGGCGATGAGTTCATACAGCGGCTTGAAAAACTTGTGTAAGGATTCCAGGCGCGTTTATCCACCACCAGACAACAATCTCACAAGAGCGCAAACCTCGATCCTTTGCCGTATAGAGGCGGGCTCCCGCACCACTTTAAATATGCTGGCCATCTTTTCCAACGGGGAATACGATCTCAGCCTGTCAAATTTGTAGTTCAGGTGAGTTGGTTACACAAGACCACGTTCTGTTGGGAGTATGAGAGTTCACCCCCCTCCCCCGCTCTTGCCAGCTCCCCCTAAGTCGACCCGCGAAGAGCCTCCGAACTATAGTCTGTTTCAGGAGTTCGGTGCAGCAGAGCCAAGGCTGCCAGGCTTCGTCTTCCTCCTTGCAGGGCTGCAGCTGCCACTGCAGCGCCCGCCATTGGCAGATGACAAGCCGCGGAGGGACACGTTTAATACGTGTTCGCCGTCCGGATTGGCCGAAAAGGGCTGTAGCTTTCACAGTGCTGCACGGAACTTCTGAAACAGACTATAGGGAAGTAGATCGCCATCGTTGTCTGGGCCGAAAGGGTCGCTTCCAGAGTGAAGCCACCTTGAGGCACAGGAGCAGGGATTTTTTTCATTTCCGTAAACAAAGTTCTTACCACCACTACTATACCGCCAATGCGGTTGTTTGCCACACCTGATTTCTTTTTCTTTCTTTGTGTGTGTGTGTGTGAGTGACAAAGGGCTTGCCGCCCTCCCCTTCACACACCCACACACACACACACACACAACACACACACACACACACACACACACACACACACACACACACACACACACACACACACACACACTTTTGATATAGTTCATACACCACTGCGCAACGGCATGGCTTCTTTCGATCAAATACTGCTTACATGAACATTTACTAAAATCAGGTTGAATCGCACTGCATCAAAAACAAGCCTCCAAGTTTCGTACGTAAAAGATTGATTTGATTTGTGGGGTTTAACGTCCCAAAACCAGCTCTGATTATGAGAGACGCCGTAGTGGAGGTCTCCGGAAATTTCGACCACCTGGGGTTCTTTAACGTGCACTGACATCGCACAGCACACGGGCCTCAACATTTCGCCTCCACCGAAATGGCGTACGTAAAAGATGCATCGACGGGTGTGGTGCGACTGATCTCCAGCTGCCACGTGTCACTGACACGAGGTAATTATAACCTCCGGGAGCCAGGAAAAAAATAAAACGGAACGACCTCTACGTGAAGGACACGTCATACTATACGTCTTTCGCGCATCCTCGAAACACAGCAAGAAACATCTGTGTATGCACTCATCGGAGGCGGTGGTGCCTCAGTCCTCCGAGGAAAAAAAAAAAAAAGAACAGCGACAACGTTCCCCTTTTTTCGTGGGAAAAGCTCATTTGCCTCCGCATGCCGCGCAGTACACACACTCGCAAAGTGCCACGACGCGCCATCCACCAACCATGGCTGTACGCGTCAATCCCAAGATAGTCGTGCTACCGCGCACAGGAACACGAATCGGCAATACGCCGGCCTCTATACACAGATGCTTCGTTTACACGCTTGTGTTACAAGGGCGCATTAACAGCCGAGAGCCGCGCAACCCGCCAAGCTCGTGTACAGCGCTTACGAGTTAAGTGCTGTAGCTGCTGGTGCAAGCTGCTTGTTCCGCGGAGAGCCTCCTGCCGAAAGTGCAGGTACGGCGATACTACCGAAAGGGATCCGTGCCTGCATGCGTGCTCGTCGTCTTGTGTCTGTGTGTGCGTACGAATATTATCGCCATTCGGCGATGATTCCACGAAAGGAACGACGCAGGCGTGATGTATTTTTTTTTTCCTTCTTTCTATACGTCCCTCGTCGCCTGCAAGAAGTACCTTCCTTGACACCGATCGCCGCGTGCAAATCAGCAAGCGACACGTCGGAACAGTCCCCCGTTATCCGCATTTTCACGCGGCGTCACAAAACACACAAGCACACAAAATAAAAGAAGCAAAGAACGAAAAAAGACCGCCTCGTGGCAACAGAAGCACCAACAGAAGCGAGATCCGTATGCCTGCAGCTGTCTGCACGCTGGCTGCAGGGTCTCCTAGGGTCGTTGCATTCTGTCTTCATTTCTTCGCCCGCCGTCGTCGCCTCCTCCACGACCGCGTCGCGCGTACGTGGCTCTTCTATAATTCATGGTGGATCTTCCCTCGAATGCCTAATTAAATGCAACCGCGCGCGCTCACACTTCTGTACGCCGGTACGCAAGAAGGTGGGGATGGCTACGCGTCGCGGCGACCTTGGCAGTTCTGAGGCGCCACCGTATCCTTTCGCCACCCAGTTCCGTCACCGCAAAAGCCAGGTCCGCACCATACGATGAACAAGAGTGCTGCTTTAACTGAGCATGCCTGACTCAGCGATTCTATTAATATACATTCTCCGGTCTCCGTGGTTGTCTGTGGGCTGTGCCTGTACTGTACCTACACAAGAGCGCGTGTATGAACCCGTTAGTCCGTCGTGCTCAACCATGGATGCCCCCCCTTTGACGGAAGGTTGCTCAAGAGATCGTGAGCTCCACTGCAATAGCGTATGCATACTTTTCGCACTGAGGAGGCTGCACCGGAGCTTTCAAACTGCGATATAGTGAAGAAGCTAAACGAAAAAACGAGTGGAAAAACAAAAAAATGCATCTAAGTGCTCCGTATAGGACCGAGCGTATTGCGATATGTGGTGAGTCACCTAGATAACGCCTGACATAGGTAAAGCAAATATAAAATAAAACAAAGAAAGAGAGAGAGAGAGAGAGGTTGACATTGAATATGGGCGGATGCGTAGGCCTTCCATGCGGGGTTTCCCCCTGAACAAGTATACGTGTACGCCGTGTGCACCGGTGCCTCAAGGAGATGCTATAGTGCGTAACGAGAAATGTTCGGTAACGCCACGAATTATATACTTCTAATATGCGCGGGGTGACGCCCTTAGAGACGGCTCTTCTAAATTTAGACGTCCATTACCAGGAGCTTGGAATGCGGATTTGTTCAGCCTAATAGCAGGTGCGCGACGCACCTTGTTAGGGAGGACGTCTTGGAAACTGCGGGATTTAAAAGGAAAGAAAAATGAAAACACTTGCCAGTGAAGACATACGCTTGCCCCCGGGCATAATTTGATTCGTATATAACGTCATAAACGTTAAATAGGTAGCCTGAAAGCAAAACGATATATTAATCATCATTGTTGTCGGCCTATTTTAAGTCCACTACGAAACGAAGGCCTCTTTCAACGATTTACAATTAGCCCCGCCCTGAGGGAGTTGATTCCACTTTTTGTCCGCGAACTTCTAACTTTCATCGCTTCACCTAACTTTTTTGCTTCCCTCTGCTGCGTTTTCCCCCTCCTGGTATCCACACAGTCGCTACCACTGTCCATGTTGTCTGTCTTCCGCATTACGTCTTCTTCCCAGGTACGCTTAATTATTTGTCTTGATGAATGGATGGGCATAACTTTATTATTCATCCGGCAAGGCTGAACGCAACCCGAGCTTAGGTCTCCAACAGGGGAGCGTCAAGGCCCTGCCTCAACGCCGCCTCGCGGGCTTGCTGGACTACCCACTCTGTCTTGACTGAAATAATAATACCAGCTACTCTTGTTTGTTCCCTGATCCATTCCTGCTCGCTTTCTGTCATTTTTTTCAGGGCATTGCACGCTTTGTGGTCCTTAACTTCATCTCGAGTTTTTTTTTTTTTTTCGTTATTCTCCAGATTTCTGCACCGTGTATTAGTACTGGCAGAATGAAGTGATTAAATACCTTTCGCTTCAGTGACATCGGCAACTCCCCGAAGTAATCATCGTTTTCTTTATTGTGGAATATTCACGCAAGTCCAGACACTGCATGTAAAAACGAAGGCCGATGTGCGGTGTCTGCTTACATCGTCTTCCCTTTGATCCGCTCCCAGTCGCGTTTGCGATGGTTGGTGTGTGGAATTTGGCTTTTACAATTTTCTATTTTCAACGCTGTACGCTTTCTGTGTGGCCGTCCCTCAATGCTGCAGCGCCGCATGAAGCAACAGGCCAGTATGACAGCTCAACCTGTGCTTATAACTTTTACAGGAAATATACAGAGCATGTCATCGCGTGGTTAAAAACTTAGGAGGAAGGGGAATGGTCACCAGTAAAGGACCCTCAGTCCACCCTTGTGATGACGTCCACTGCCGGGTGGACCAGCTTGCCTGACCAGAGGCACTACGTTATTCTTGAAAATCCTGGTTGAATCGTGTGTTTTCTCTCTATCTTCCGGTTGAGTACGCACAGTGAATATACGAAAAAAGAAGCGGTTGATCGCGGAATAATGCTATACCAGGATCTCTTGTTTCTCTTTGGAGACTGCCCTTGGAGACTGTATATGCACCAGTGTGTGGTGACCCAACTGCGCTGCCTAGAGGCCCTGCCCAGCGAAGTCAGTTTTTCACAGCGGGTGAAGGGTAACAAGGTTATGCCTTAAAAAAAAAAAAATATTGCATGTCTCGTGGGGAGGTGACCTTGAAAATACGGCGGCAGAAAAGTATGGTATAATAAATCTGGTACCAAAAATCGGGCCCTCGCACCTCGTTCACTTGGCGCGTACCAAAACTAGCATGGAAGTGTACGAAAGTATGACCAGCGCCTCCTGTGCTGATATGACGATAGGGCATGACATCGATAACTTCATATCTTTGCCAAACAGTTCACGATAAATAACCGTGCATGGCTCATCCGCACATTTAATATGCGCGTAGGGGGCCGGGATATATAGGTATGAGTCACACATGATTGAAGAGAGGTCTTTCATGGTGATCGCGGAGATGTTAGCCTAGTTTGAGGCCTACAGTTTGCTCTACTGTTGTCTAGCGATGGATGTTAGCTTCTAAAGCCTATGCCGTATTACAATCACGTGATGTTCGACTGCCAAATGTTCCAGACTTGAACCCTTAGGTACCGTGTCCGACTACCTAAGGTCCCGGATTTCGTCTTTCGCCTCTTTTAAGCAATAGGTGATGTCTCCGAGTGACATTCACGTTTTCCTTCCCTAATACAGTAAACCGGCTTCCACTGTTACTCTCACCTTTCTCGGACTTTCATTGTCGCCTGACTTTTCTTACCGAAAATTTTTACTGCATATCAAAGGATGTCTAATGTACAAGGTTCCTTCGTCGTATATCTTGGTCTTATTCTAATTTCTTCTTCATTAGCATAAACAATCTTCAAATGTGGAAGCACTTGTAAGAGTTAAACGTTGCTTCGTTTGGTTCCAACGGCCTCTACAACGCCTTAGTAAATCGCTCTCTCTTCTCTCTCTCTCTCGCTTGACCTAAGCTTAAAATCCGGGGGTAGCTGTAGGGGGAAGGGGTGTTCCCTCGTTCTGTGTTTTATTCTGCAGCCTGGATTTATGAAGAAAAAAAGGTATGCCAATAGAGCTACTTAATTTTGCGGTCTCCGACTCGCAGTCGTTACAGCATGTTGGCGTGCTTGCTTGACTTACAAGTAATTTTGCGCCCTGCAGTCAGCAATACGACGCAAAATGATTTTCAGCAGACCGCGACATCCCGCCTTATTCAGAAATACATGGAATCCTGGAACCAGAGCAATGTTCTTGCCGGAACTCATTGTGAGGACCAAACCCAATGTTACGCACGACCCACTGCTTCCCGGATGCTTTAGAATTTATTATAAATTCACTGGAAAGATCTCCACGTACGATGCACTGGTGTGTGGAACGGGCAATGCCGAGCCTTGATGAACAGCGTATGCCCTCTCTTCTTCGCTTATTTTGCTGCGGCCTCTCACGCGCTCGAAATCTATCAAGGTTGAACGGTAAGCGTTGCTTTTTCGGTCATCTATTCGCGCATTGATAAACACTTTTAACAGGCACACTCGCCACGACTATACCTGAGCTTCTAACATTTCATCCTGAACGGCATCAGAGAAATTCCCGAGGCTAGAAGTAATACGCAGACGTGCAGTTTAACGTCGTTATAACGAACACCGATATATCGAATTATCGGCTGTAGCGAACTAAAGACAATTTTTGGCTGGTTATTCTTCATATAACTGACATTTATTTTTATAACTAAACTGAAAACGCGAAAGCTACCATGATATCCGCTGTAAGTAAGACATATTCGGTGGGTGTGCGGCTCGAAACTAGAATGGTAGCTTAAAAAGCAAAGAAAAGAAGAAAAAGAAAAAAAGAGATAATTGACAGCCACACTCTCTTCCTTTTTGAAAAACACGCGGGCATTTTGGTCACTAAGTGGAAAAAATAAAAGAAAAGAAAAGCACACTTGATTGTTTTCTCTAGCTTCGCATGTTCCAATCTTCTCAAGTTTCGGTAATTTCACATTTTCGTATTTCATTCTATTTAGCTTAAAATCTCTCAAGGAGGCACGTAAGATTACTCTCTTCATAGTGGGTTTGAAGCCATAGTGGGCTTGTATCTAGGATTTTTGCACGAGCCAGAGTGCCGATTTGTAAGAGCTGCCGTTGCAACGAATGTCGTTTATAACGGACTAACTCACAATACCGATGCTACTTCGTTATAACGAGGTTCTACTGTAGTCGGGCGTCACCACTATTGTAGTGATTTGCGAGTTTAACCCTCGTCGCAACATGCCAGCGACATCTCGTTAAGTACACCTTATCCTGTGTGTTAGCGCATGTGCATGTTCCCGCTCACAAGTAAAGCTACTCTTCTGTGTATATGCAGTGCCCCCTCGATATAGACACTGGTATATGACATGATGTATTACCCGTCACCATACAGTCAACACTCCCACTTCGAGAAATTGCGCTATTTGCGGTTTATTTCAAGGTATAGTTTGAAGATGGACCTCGAAGAAGGCACGCCGCCTGTGCATATACGTGATTGCTTTCAAATCCAGGTAATGGTGCAACAGCAACCCAAGCACGCTTGTTTGCGACAGTGACGTACTTGTTTGAGGTACAGGACAAAGAAACTGATCCCTCTTTCGTATGTCGACAGATGCGAGGTCTACCAAGAACAAAACAATAGCATGAGTAGTCGAAACAGGCGTCGAACAACTATTGGGTGAGAAATCGGCAACCGCGTCATCAATAAAGGCCTTCTCACGTGCACCCATCGATAGACACATTGTTTGCTTACGCAGTAGACGCACAGACCTCGCGAGGTGTTTGTATGCACTTGGTGAACGCGAATCTCGGGAATGGCGTCATCTTTCGCCTCGTTTTTTTTTTTTTTTTTTTTTCGCCGGCCACACAGTAGGCACGTCAAAGACATCCTTTTTGGTTCGAGGGTCACGAAGTCAAAAACAAATGACTAGGTGTAGAAAACAGTGGTCGCGGTTTCGCGGTGGCATTGGTGGGCAGCGTCACAAACTACGAAAATGACGAGACGCAAACCGAAGAGCAGCAAAAAACGTAGAACTCAGCAAGAAACGAACGCCCGCGCGTCCTGAGACACGCGGGCTGTCGTTCCCGCGCCGTCTGGAGCAGCATATCTGTACGCCGTACTTACGGCACGCAGCTCGCGCACCACGTCTTTTGTTTTCCAAACGGCAATGAAAGCTTCGCTCACTCGTCAAACTCCATTTGTTATTTCGCTTTCAATAACGAGACCGCGCGCGCGCGACGCTGTGGCAGCGGCACGCTTCAAACACGCGAAGGTCGCCACGGATCAGCGGCCGGTGAGTCGTAGCTAGTCCTCCGGGTCCTCCAGAAGCTACGGCGTGGCCCGTCGCGTCGCTTTGTTTTGGAACGGGACGGCGGCTGCTTTTTTTAACGTTTCACTTATTTTTGTTTGTTTCACCAGGACAAATATTTGCGGCGGTACTCTCGGGCTCGCGTTCGTGGTCTATACTCGCAGTGACTGTGCGGGTAGCAAGAACAAACGTCTCTTGTCGACTCCGTGGCATCGAGATGCGGTGGCCACTCCTCACCCTCGTGTCGCCGCGCGTATCCATCAGCGCTCGTTCACAGCACGTTTCGGGGCGTTTCGTGCACGAGGAGGATTGATGCAGTACGGTCTCGAATGACGTAAATACTATGTACCACACGCGCTCGATCATTGAGAGGACGCTTATCTGGCTTCGGTGACTTACGGGAGTCTGCATAAGTTGGCCCATTGTTCGCCCACTATATGTACAGTGGCATGTACGCACACGATTGTTCGTTGTTTCTTGCTGCTTTGAAGAGTATGAGGGCTGGCAGAGAAGGGAATGGCACTCTTGTTTGCCACAGGATGTGTGTGTGTGTGCGCGCGGTGCCACGCAAGAGAAGTTGGACCCAATCGTTAGGCATTGATCATGAAGAATTACGGCCTTGGCATCGCCGTATTACAGAGGCGGTCGCCTCGCAGACCCAAATAGCTTAGCCCGTATGGGCGTTTCGAAACTTTGGCGCTTGGCGTTTCTGTGTTATACACTGACCTTGCACAGCGTGGAAAGTGCGCCAGCTTACCGTATCGGCATTACCCAGTCGCCGTGTGATCGCCCGTTTGGACTGACTGAACCTGGTTCTGTGACACAGAGGTGACCTCGGCGTTCATTCTGTGCCAGGGAGGCGTCGCCATGGACAGTGCCAATGAGCAGCGTCGCTTTAAGAATCCTTTCTCAGCATAATTTTCAACTATATAGGCTGTATTTGAAACAACAGACCTCGATCGCTTATCGGATGCGGCAATATGCCCGCTTGCTTAAATTGAGCTGCGCGTTAAAGAACCCCAGTTGGTCAGAATTGTGCCGGAATACCCTACTAAGATGTTTCTCATAACCGCAATAATTCTGCGGTCTTGACACATGTAATCAAGGAATTCATTTTTTCTCCACCACACGTGTGTGTAAAGCAACGTTGAGCTCCAACCCAACATGGCCATCTAGTCAATAGCGATCGCTAATGGTCACCAATGCCATAGGGCTCTTGGATGGAGAAGATCTCCCACAGGCGAGAAGAAGGGCAAGACGCTGTTCGGATTAACATGTTTGTCCCATCTCTCTCTCTCTCTCTCTCTCTGTCTCTCTCAACTGTTGTAGCTGTGTCCTGATACTCTAATCATTACGCACAGAATTCTCGGCAAAGCCCACGTCATTCCTATAGTTGCATAATGAACGAATTCGCAGACTCATTTTTGCATTATCTACATCCGACATGAAGGCACATGTTCACTCGATCTTTCCTCCTTTCTCTTTAATGCATCTACACTACGGCAATTCACCTCAATTAGAGAGAAAAAAGAAGGTCGAATTATGCAAATTTAAAGCGGGGAGACAATTACAAGAGAGGTACGTGCAATACGAGACATCCGTGCCGTGCGTCCTTCCGCATTACATAGACAAAAAGCTCTCGTTTCCTCCGCTCTCATGATGCGACGTCTCCTTCTTTTATACTCTGTAGACTCAGTGGGTGTCATGTGTAAAGCGAAAGCCGCCCACTCTTCGGAGTTGCGTGCCTTTAAACGCCCGCTCCCTCACGTCCTTGCGTGTTGCCCGTCCTGTCAACCGTACACAGGCGCGCATGCGCGCACGCACGTACACCATCCTCCACGTACACACACACATAAGTGCACGCCTGTTTCTCGCAGAACAAACTTCCGCGTATAGAACCTCTGATGTAACACTTGCCCCTGTCTCGTCTCTCCTTCCTGTGTCCGTTCGCATTACTTAACTCTCACCCTGAGCTTGACCGACGGGATCACTCGCATATGTTATGCGAATGTGCGTGTGTGTGTGCTTGTGTGTATGCGTGCTTGTGCGTGCTCGTCTAAAAGCGCGCGAAGCTTCATTTTCGCGCGCTCTCGTTCTTGCCGCGCGCGCGCACTTGACATTTGGAGGTGTTGCGTGTGCGCTCGGGGCACGCGCGTAACTGCTGCACGGAAATTGCCGGCGTCAGAGGCTCTAATCTCTGCCTGTGTTGTAGGGCAGCGTCATTGGCACCATACTTGCCAGCGCATTCAGTATATACCTGTGTTTGTGTTGTGTATGCGCACGAGATTGCACCCGTATCGCTTTCCTGCGCTGCCACGAGAACGGGCGCGCACAAACGGAGCCGCCGGTGCCGTAATGACAGCGGAAGATTTATTTCCGCGTATACGTATGAGTGAGTGGGCACGGGGAGCGGTCCCGTATATACTTGGGTCCAGGTACCACGCTTCCTCAATGCTCTCTGTTTTTATAACTGTGGCCAGGGTGACAGTGTGCTGTAAACATCCAGGAATAAGACGCTGATTTCTTTTTTTTTTTAGCTACGGCAAAGTTTACCGGCCAATACCGGAAAACAAGGCGCAGAGAAGACGTTGCGTTGCATTATGGTCTTAGATCACTTTCGAGCATAAAATTGGCAGTGATGGTCCCGATTTTCAGCTTTGGGCAATCGTATGACCAGCGAACAGCGAAGATTTCTCGCATTGGTGAAGAGACCCGTCGGAGCATCCCAAATGTCAACGAGTTGGCCCATGCCAGAGCTCGCGATATAATCCACCGTGCCGCACATCCGCCAACCCGGGGCGAAGGAGAGGTGCGGCACAAAGACCCACTCGGCATCTGTAAGCACTACCAACTTGACAGGAGGAACTTTCCGCCATCACTTTTGAGACTCACGAGGTCGCAGTCATTCACGCAAGAATGCTGCAAATGGAATCCGTACCCATCTCCGCTGATATTTAGAAAATTTATGGACAACAATAAGCCAGACCACCTTAACTGCATGCGACGTTGTTCACTCCTTCACATGCTCTGACAATGTTCGGAACAGCGTGACGCCTCACTAATCTTCGAAGAGGCCTGGCGATCGGTGCTCACCAACCGGGACTACGTCGTCCAACTTCGGGCTGTCCAGAGGGCCCACAGCCTTGGAGGCTGTGCCTGCCCTGCCCGTCCTCACGTGGATGCAGTCTGCAGCCGGCCCGTAATAGGTCCCTCGGGACCTTCTATGACTGCTAGCGTGCACAGGTTGTCACTAGCGGCCGCGTTGGCCCGTCTTGACAGCAGGGCGCTGTCTGCGCAGACTGTATCAGAATGCCGACCAAAAGTGACGTCGCAGTAGAAGTCGGTCACAGCTTTGTTGACGTTCCTCCATGGCACCGGTCTCCTCTTGGTTCTTGCCGATATCGACCGAAGGCTATTACGGTGTAATGGTGGCTTATTACAGTTTAATGGTCGTCGAGAGCCGAGCAACTGTTGCATCCCATCTTGCCTCTGGCCACGGAGTAGCGATATCTCAATCTGTGTTTTTTCTACTGGCTGCTGTTAAATGTCAAAGTTCGTGACGAGCAACTGCAATCTGGGGCCTCGGTGTTTTGCATCGTAAGGTGTTTCCTGTGGTAGCTCAAAGAGGTTCAGTGACACAAGAAGACACAAATACACGCACGAAGTGCCTTAATACCAACAACACTTGCTGGAAGTTATATCGTTTCGTGGGCGTGCCCGCTTTCTTGCCTTCTTGTGTGTATATATTCTGTCTCGCTTGCGCTACCAGAGCACCTTTCGAACAGTGGGCGCGTTTCTACGGTACTCGCACGGGCGTCCTCTCGTTCTTCCTTCTCGACCCGGACTCTGCCGGTCACGTGCATCACGATCTTTGGACCACCGGCCGACCTTTCCGCCGTCCGCTCGCGTGGCGCCTTTCTCGTGTCGGCTGCTGTACTCATACACAAAGGATCGCCGCCTCCACACGTTGCACCGCTACGTGACCGTATTGTGTGCACTCAGTGGTTCCTTTGCCACTTTAGCTTTTCGTCTGTGGTCCCGAGGAGACGCATGAGCATGCTGTGTGCGGCATGCTCACGATGCAAACAAGGCAAAGGTTCAGCGAAGATCGGGGCTTGGGATGTTGATATATAGGAGTCCCTGAACAGAGTATTTCGCTGGAGCAAATGTGTCGGCAAGCGGACTTTTCATCTTCAGGGTTTCAGAGGCGGACGGCCATGAATGCTTTAGCGCATATTTCCACCATATCATTGTCAGATGAAGTAATATTGGGTGGGGGTCTTATATCGGCCGTCGCAGTATTAGTCTACCAATGCGCATTTTGCGGTTCTTGTACTAACAGCAAGCCTGGATGAATGACTAATATAGACGAGTGTCATCCTGTGCGGTGAGCAAAAGTGACTTTGCGTGTGTGCTCTGTTTCACAGTAAAGCGGTCTCAGTGGACCCTGTGTCGTTGTCGGCTTTGTACTAGCTCCTGCTGCTGCTGCTATTACTACTACTACTACTACTACTACTACTACTACTACTACTACTGCTGATGCTGCTGCTACTACTACTACTACTACTGCTGCTGCTAATAATAATAATAATAATAATAATAATAATAATAATAATAATAATAATAATAATAATAATAGCAGTAGCAGTCCGCAGCAGGATATTCATTGGTTAATTGGCTGAACCAGCAGGTCACGTGATTTTGACCTGACCAGTCAAATGTAAGTGTGCGTGTTTCAAATCTAGCAGCGGGTTCACGTCGCACACTGTACGAAGAGCTTATATTTTCTACCGAAGAAAGAAAGAAAAAGAAGGAAAATTTGTTGCGGTGCTGGCGCTCGAACCGGAGCCGGGTATCTTAGCCACTGCGCCCACGCTTGATTGCGATCCGTTGCATTGACGTTTCTTTGGTGTTGCTCTGCTAACGCGACTGTCTCTATCGTTTCGGCTCCGCTTTCTGGGTGTCTTGTGCGGCCTTAGTTGGCCGGCCTAGCGCTATAGTGTATAGGTGGCAAACGGAATATGTGTTCTTGATAACTTGTCTATCTCTCCTTTCTTTCACTTTTCACCTCTCTCTTTCTCTCTCTCCCTGGCAGTTGACCCAAGCATCGATGCAATATCGTTGTTTTTGTGACGCGTGTATCCACTGACAGTGAGCCATGGGAGAGAGAGAGGGAGAGAGAGAGAGATCATTTATCCGGCACCAAACACAGCTGTGCCTTTCTGGATCGCTGAAGCCTACCAATTTGCACTTGATAAACGGAAAGTGCTACATGAAGAGTGATTATAACACTTATCACTGAGTGGAAAGGGTGAATGCTCATCCACTATACGGGACGCAGCGTATGAAACACTCGCGTCTCTACCACTTCCGGACTATAATGATTCCAACGATGGTGTCGTCTGCACTGCCGGACAATTTGCCAAGCGATACGCTTAGAATATATATCTTTATCTGTTGAATGCAGACGCTCGTGGTACGAAAATAACACGTAACATTAAAGACAACACTGGAAAGAACATGTTGAAACATTAAGGACAAACTTAGACACCTAGACCCAAGCACCACCATATAAGGTGGCACTGAGTTTGTGCACGTGTAACTCACATATGTCGTACTGTTTCGTTATCTGATTCTTGTTTTTTCAACTAAACATAGCCACGATTCCAGCGAAGTATTGCGTGACTAGTACGCACACAGTTTTCACTTTTCCAGGGCAAGCATTCTTGAAACAGCCTATATTTCTTCTGATTTAGAATCGCAAGAAATTTCTTGGTCCGCAATGTCACCTTTGTGCTTTGGCTTTCCTCAAAGTGATCTTTGTATTATTGCTTCAGTTATTTGGAGAGAGCTGTTTCTTATATTTCGCACTCCGACACTTCCATATATTTGACTGTTGTGAATCGCCAGCAGGCGATTCACAACAGTTGCGCTAAGTTGTCAGGAGCGCTAAGCTGTCAGGAGTCGTCCGGTATTTTAAAATTACTGACAGGATTTATAGGACTATAACTCATATTCTGCGCTTAACCTTTGAATAAGAACTTCCTAACATTTTTTTTTTTTGCTATCTTACTCTCTTGGCGCTCTTTCCACGCTACAGCACATGCCTGCGACTTCTTTATCATCGCTGCAAAGGCCGCAAGGGTTACACAGCACATACAAAACGCGCCACCACAGCGCAGCATGTATAAAACCGGGAAATTCGCATCTATTTAGCCTCCCTTTGGCACAATCTCCCTCCCTCCCCCTCCTCATTATTTTTTTTTGGAACTATGCTCAGTGTAATTATTAATTCACATTTGCCTTCCCTTAATACATTTTACGCCGGTCAACCCAGATTCTGTCACTGACCATGCCTGCCACTCCTTCGTTTACGCCATCCTTCATATACGAGGATGTCAAGCCGACGCGCCCTAACCAGGCGTCAAGTGGCGACGTCGTCAGAAACTTTGCTTCTGCGACACCCCGACTTCGAAAAGAGACGTCGGCCCGCTCCAGTTACGGTGCAACACCGGCCTTCGGTATCCGACACTGCTCGTTCCCCGCCTTTTCAATAAACCGGCCGTATAGAGATCGCGTCCCGACACCGATATTCAAACAAACAAACAAACAAACAAACAAACAAACAAACAAACAAACAAACAAACAAACAAACAAACAAACAAAAAAGGTCAAAACAGCCGGTGTACACGCAACGGTGATTCGCGTTAGTTTACGTCATTTCTCAGCCTTTGCGACCATCCCCTTCCAGTTTCCAGTAAAACTACGTCGTTCACGTGTTTTGCTGCTGCAGTGTGGTTATAGAAAAAAAAAAGAAAAAGAAATCACCGTCCAGGCACTCTGCGCAGATGGTAAACCAGCGAAGCTGATCCGCACTCGACTGCCGTGTAGTCTTGGTTCTGCTGCACGGGACAAATGAAACTGATTACAGGAAACAAGTGAACGAGATGAGTGCCGGAGAAAGGGGCCGACGGTGCTATATGCTATAGCGCCTCACGGTGACAAATTGGAGGCGCTGTCGGGGACTCTTGCCACCCGGTCTGTCGCGAGCTCCTGCTTCCGCGGAGTGCATTCGATGCGGCCTGAAACGTGATGCAATACCCGATTGCAGGCATGGGTGCAGGGTTAACAAGGGTCAAGACTGAAAGATCATGAAACGGCGTGCTTCCGCTTCATTTCCATATCCAGGGAAAAGAAGGATGAATTTTCTTAAGACTAAACAATATAAAGGAAAGGGGTGCATCATATCTCACATAGAGTTACACATATGTACTTTCAAGTGAAAGGACGAAAATGCTGGAGGCCCGTGTACAGCGCGTGGTCCAATTGTGTACATTTAAATAATATTTGGCTTGGACGTCCATGATCGATTCCTGAGGTTTTACGGCCCAAAGCCAACTATGATCGTGAGAGAAGCCGTAGTGGAGGGCTCCGGAAATTTTGATAACGCGGCGATATTTAACGAACACTGCCACTGCCCAGTACGTGGGCCTCAATGTTTCGCCTCCGTCGAAATGCAGCCGCCGCAGCCGGGATTCGATCCCGCGACCCTCGGATCTGCAGTCGAGTACCATAGCTTTGACCTGCGGCAGGGCGTATGATGCTTTGTTCAACAATGCTTTATTTGTTCGTATTGAGCTCAAGAAATAAATATCAGCCAATCCTAGTTCTGCCTCGAGCGAGTTTGTCGGTGCAAGTTATGATGTAATTTGTTGAAGAAGCACCTGTTTTGGGGCTAGTTGGTGGCTTAGCTTGCTAAACATGTTCAGGCGCAAAAAGAAACGAGGAAGTGAGTGCAGCAAAGGAAAGATAGCGCTCATCTGTATCTTTCCTTTGTTCTACTCTCTTCCTCGTTTCTTTTTGCGCCTGGACATGTTTAGCAAGCTAATTTGTTGAAAGGAGAGCAAAATATTTCCAACTGCACTTTAAAGCAATTTGCAAATTTCCTGGCACGCACATTTAAATAATCATTGGCTCGCGCGTCCGCAGGAACATCCACAATATATTGACACCATTTTGCTGCTTATGTTCACAAAGTGTTGAAGGGCCCCTTGTCGAAGGAGGCGGGTGGGGATGTTCAGGACATTTGGAGCCGCCCTCCCCCGATTTTTTAAAATTTCTTTTTCTTTAAGACGGGGTGGGGTCCACTGGATCCACCAGCGGCAATAATATTGCTGTTCTTCGCGTTTTGCGGCCGCGGGCTCACCGGAGAACTAGCAGCAAACCATACAAATAAGAACTAAGCCGCGGCCTCTGAGGATTTCGTAGAGCCTGCAGCCCTGCTATGGAAGACATCGTGTATATGAATACCGCGTTGCTCAACACCGTGGAAACAGCACACCACGCCAGCAACGGATACGACGGGGTGGCGGCGGCTTTCACTGCATCGAGTCGGTCGTCGCATAGCGCGACATTGCGGACCGGTGACGAGGGTGCGGCGACGTATTGCGGCAATGGCTCCGCTCGCCGTTCTGGGGCGTCACACCGCACCTCGTTCGCAGCACTTCCGTGCAGCTGCGTAAGGTATACAGACATCTTCGACCAATCAGAAGTACGAGCACGTATTAAAGGGACCTTGCAACACTTTTTGAGCGCACTCAGAAAACTACGTCGTAGAGGATTCTATGAATGTGCGGGGCAAATGCTATTGCTATGCACTTACTAGGCAGTTTGTAACTTTCTCCAAATACGGCTGGGAACTAACGGCTCTTCTTTCAACAAATGACGTCACAATAGGCTGAACTAGCATTGGGATACAATTTTCGCGGGAACGTCCTCGGTAACGAGTCATTTTAGTTCAACAAGCAGCGGAAATGTGTGTATCCTTCTTTAAGAACATTAAGTCCAGCGGCATAGTCAGTGCCCCCGTGACATTTGTTGAAAGAGGAGCAGGAGATTCACAGCTGCACTTAAAAAAGAAAGGGCAAAATCCCTGGTGCATGTAGTGCGATGCTTTTGAATAGGTTTCTGATGTTCTACGTCCCAAGACGCCGAGGTGGAGGGCCCCGGAAATTTTGACCACTTGGGGTTCTTGAATGCGCACTGACATCGAACAGTACCCGGGCCTCAGCATTTCGCCTCCACCGAAACGCAGCCGCCGCGGCCGGGATTCGATCCCGCGACCTTCGGATGCCGAGTGCCATTGTCACTAGACCACCGTGGGACACTATTCGCTCGCAGTGCGATACTGTTTGGCTCACATGCTTACAGGAGCCTCCCCGACTGAACGGCACTGTTTTCTGATTGTATTCCAAAAGTGTTTCAAAGTACCCTTAAATGTATCCTTCCGCGCCCTGTCGTCAGCAAGCGGCGATCGCTGCTGCGGAAGCAGCAGGAGTATTTCCGAACACTGGCACTACATTTCGCCTCGCAAGAATCTGCGCGCAACGGCCGCCTAGCCTCGGCTCCGCTGCACGGAACTACTGGAACAGAGCGTATGGACGAATTCGCGGAGATCGCGCGCACTGCGTGAAACACCCGGCCCGCATTGAGCTCTACCCTGCAGGAACATTGTGCCGGAATGCATAATGGCGTGTGAAGTACGCGGTGGTGATGGCGCATGCGCGTGATCGTGTAATCGCTTCGTACTCGTGAATAAAGCGCCCGTGGATTTGCGTCATTGTATACGCGAGTGGCTCGTGTTTGCGTGATAGGCTGTCACGTAATGTGCCAGAATAGTACGAGGGGCGCGGTGCAGTTGTGAACTATGGTGCGTTAACCTCCTCGCGAACGACCCTGGGGGTTATTCCACACCCGACGGGCCGTTCAGGCATTCTCGCCGGCTTGCTGGAAAACTGCCGAAGAAAATAAAAAGGAGCAGGCGCAACAATTCATATAAAATGTGGGAGAAGAGCTCTTCCACGATAACTTGAACGCTGTAATGTACAGCTGCGCTCAGCTGGAACATTTATTGTGCGAGGATTGTTCGGACGTCCAACTTAATTTCGCAAAACGAAAGAAAGAAAGAAAGAAGAAAGAAAGAAAGAAAGAAAGAAAGAAAGAAAGAAAGAAAGAAAGAAAGAAAGAAAGAAAGAAACACTGCAGTTGCGTGTTGTCAACCCCACCTAACAATAGCCAACAGTGCTAGGCAATGTTATCCAGTGTTTGTATCACGCATCCAGGGCTCTGTCACTGCGTAAAGAGCGTAGCGGTCTCTCAATGCAGTTTTCTTTCAGAATTAATGAAGTTATAATTAACATTTCTGCGGATTATGCTTTTTGTACGATCGTTACTGTATGGCAGTCGTTTCCAGGCCACGGCAGACGTATTTTGAAGGAGGCGAAATGCAACATCTGTGTACTTTGATGCAGGTCCACGTCGAAGAACCAGCTGGTCACGATTTCCGCCGGATGTCCCCACGGCACACGTGCTTCACATTTTGGGGCGCAGAACCAGAGAACCATTAAAGGCTGAGCTGTCTAGGGCCGAAGTTCATCCGCAGTAGTAGCCATCGCCGTTCGCAGTTTGTAGCATAACAAACTGAATAAAACAAGAGAAACTTTCTTGGTTAGGCGGGATTCGAACCCGAGTGCCCGTGGTCCGAAGGTGAGGGAAAGAAAATGGCTGTACACCAGCGCTTGGAGCACATGCAACTGTGAGAACCACGTGAGCCCATATCCGTATTTTCCATGCTGTATCCAATATCCGTGATTTCCGGTGCTACTTACTGATTGCCTACAAAGAAAAAAATATTGAAAAGCCGAAAACGCAAGCTCAGTTGCACGTGTGGGCTGCCTGAATACCTTAAATACACCAGCTGTCTTCACAGCGTTGTGAAAAACCATGCATACATGAAGCTGCTTGCTGAGTAAAGCATCCGGTATTCTCAGGACACTTCCTCGGTCTATAGTGGTAAGACATGGACTGGTTGAAGCCTGACACTTCACGTAGAGCATCGATTACGTTGCTGCTGCATCGCATTTATACAGCAAGCAGTAAGTTATCGGAAGTGATGCTTTCGTATTTTGCGATCTATTAAGCAACGTGCCCTGTTTTTCAAAGTGGACACAATACCTTTCTTGCCCTGCTGCTAAAAACAGCTACACTCGATCATTCTTCCACTCTCCCTCCCCCCCCCCCCACTCCAAATAATAAAACAATGTTCAATACAAGGTGACTACGCGCAGTCTTGCATGCAGTATAAACTTTCGCAATGCACGAGGCATCAGCATGATAGAGGACTGCTGTATACACGCCAGTATAAGAAACGTTCAATTCGAAGAAAATGTCAGTTGTTTGCGGAAGTGCACGATGCTGCGGCCTCGCTTAAATGACGCTATACCTGACGCAAGTGTACGCGCAACAAACGGACTTCCTTTACTTCTTTCTTTACTTCGTTGAACTTCTTCGCTTCACGCGTGCAGTTCATCCAGGGAGCACTTCAAGCCCGTGACAGCTGGGCTTGTGTGCGTGCCTTCGCGTCAGACCCGTGGTATATCGCGTCTGCGCTCGGTGTATTCGAGAGCCGCATAAGCGCCACCAGTGGCAAAATGCACATACAATAAGGTATAACGCACGCGCAATATCTCGTCGGGCCATCCTCTTTATTGACGGTCTGCTGTCCCGTCTGAGAAGTCTGAGAAAGCAAGCAAGAGAGAGATATCGATTGATGATACGACGCGCAACCGAAAGAGTCGGGGAAGTTCTAACACACACAGGCTCTGGCAAGAACAAAACAAGTACCGACCACGATGCGGCGCTGTGTCCGCGATGACGGCGCAGATTGTGTCCGTCACTCGATGTCTTCGGCGTACCGGTAGTGCGTACAAACATCTTGCGTGGCGCGTACACGGAGAAACGCACGATTGTACGTCGAGAATACACACGGGAGAAGTGGTGGCCCGGACGGGGCGGGTTAATCAAACTGGGCAAAGGGTCGCAACCAATGCACGCGCGGGGGGTCACAGGTGCGCGCGGCAGCGCGTACACATTCGCGTACGTACTGCGTTGCGTACCCGTATGTATACGCGAGACTGACGGAGTGCGAGCCGCTGTGCATCTCGTTGAAAAGCAGACCGTGCACCCGTGCAGGCATTGCTGTGCTTATGCCGGCAACTTGCTGTGCTTATATCATACGCAGTGCACCCTGTGCTTATAGACTGCGCCGATGTCACGTGGTGCTCGATATCACTCTCGTAGATGCGTCTACAATCGAACATCGCAACGATTGCAATGTACTCCCGCGGTCAGAAGGTCCAGACGAGTCGACTCTTTCTTTCTTTCTTTCTTTCTTTCTTTCTTTCTTTCTTTCTTTCTTTCTTTCTTTCTTTCTTTCTTTCTTTCTTTCTTTGTCTTCCATTTCCTTCAAGCGAGTGCTACCTGTTGCGGTATGCTGTGAACGGCCCAGATCATCATTCATTTCATGCAGCTTCCTTCCGTGTAAGAAAGGTCTCTCGGGGTGGAAGTGGAAACGGCAGGTTGCCGCAAAGTGGCCGTGGCTGGTGATCGCAGTGTTTGTCGCTGTCGGCTAGTGTCTGTTTGGTTGTTTCTCTTTTACGTTTTTTTTTCCACACTAACGACATATAACCGTCATACAGTGTGTTGACCAGGTTCCTCGCACCAAAGACCTGTATGCAGGTAAGTGAAGATTACCAAGACGGAGTGCCCTCGGCAACCTTACACAGGACATGATCGCCTGGGAAACGCTACAGAATGTTTCTAAAGAATGAAAAAAGAGATTTTACGGCCGCTGGCAAGGATGAGCACATGAGATATAAGATGTACCTAAGGGCACGAACACATTGCGTTTGGCGAAATCTACGTCCGTGTAATCACTGGCGCACTTTCACGCCGTGGTGGTGCTTGCTGGGAATAAAGTAATGACAGGAAGTAAAGCGAAACCTGAAGTGAGGGGGGGGGGGGGTGATTTTAACAAACCGCTTCTTTGAAAGCGCGCACTGCCAGCAGTGGGGTATACACGGATCAGAACCACGGCCGCCTTTGCGTCCCGTCAAACATTTTGGGGTCGCAAAACCAAACCCACGTAAGTATACAGAGGTACGGAGCTTGACACCGATATATGCGCGATCTCTTGCCTTTAAAACCCTTCAGAGCAAATGTGACCTGTAAATTATTGGTGGTTCTGTGACGGTGACACTTCCTCGATCATCTTGGTTTCACAGTTTTTGCATTTCGAAGAGTGCACCTCGGGATGCGCTAAACGCATGGGAACAAAGGGTCATGGGAATCCTCCCTTCATAGCCAGGAAGAACAAGCCCAAAAACAAGCCATCTGTCAAGCCCAGGCCGCCGCCGGAAGCCAACTGATTCCGGCCGACGTCTAGGGGGGAGGTAGACGATGGAAAGGGGAGCTGCGTCTCACCCCGATCACCCATACTGTCTGACGGGTGCAAATAAAGTGCTCTCTCTCTCTCTCTCTCTCTCTCTCTCTCTCTCTCTCTCTCTCTCTCTATCTATCTATCTATCTATCTATCTATCTCTCTCTCTCTCTCTCTCTCTCTCTCTCTCTCTATCTCGATCATCTTGGTAATGTGTTTCAGTTGGCTGCCATGCTTTTTGTTATATATATTTTTTTTAGTCTCGCGTTTACATTACTAAATGCAGGGGTCGAAACTGCAGTGAGTCGGAGCTGCAGTTCAGCTTGACTTGCCGAATAAATATGTAAAAGAAAATTACGTTTTTTTTCTTCTGTATACAATTGTGACCTCCGCAGGCAAAGCGTATTGTCGAAAGCTTCAATGAACATCCCCACTCATCTCTTTTTGCAATGCTTTATGCTGCAGGATTTATTACTTAGAAAAAGAAAAGAACAGTGATGGATACGAAGTGAAATTGCACAAACTAAACACATACACATGTGGGTGTGAGACATTTCTGAAAGCAACCTTTTAATAAATGAACATGGTACTGCCAGAGTTCAATGATATATTCCTGTATACTTTCCACAACTCAGAAATATACAGTTATATAATAGGCGCCAGTCGAAACAACTTTGCAGTCCAAATGAGCTCACTTGGAGTCGAATTGCCGCTAAGATTTAAACGAAGCATTCTCTATGTTTGCATCACATCCTCAGTGTCTTGCGTTTCTTCATGAGTATTGTACAAGGCCGAACTCTTCTTCCTAGTCCTTCAGTCTCTTTTGCATTTTACCAGCGCAGGGTAGCCAACCAGGCGGTCCCCTTTCCTCTGCACTGAGGAAAGATTGCTCTCCGGCTCCCCTACACTGACGAAAAGGGTTCTGGTTAGCCAACCAGACCCTGCCTGTCAGGGTCTGGTTGGCTGTCTGGAGACATGTGCACGCTTGTCCCACACGTGGGTTCAAAATCCCTTATCCCCTTTCTCTTACATTGTTTTGTTTCCCTACTACATTAGTTCCCTGTGCCACTAGTGCCTTACACACTTGTGGAATGTTGAAGACAGCACTCCCTTCCTTTTCCTAAGCTGTCCACCTTCCTCTTCCCTTGCTCTTACGTAACAGTTCGCGCCGTTACGGAATCGATTCAACTTGTTGTAAAATTAACTTTCAGACACCCTATCACCTTGTCCAAACTGTCTTTTTTGAAATCGCATGCCCTAATCTATTCGTCCATCCTCACTCAGTCATTCACGGAATCACAAGAGAGCAAACATAACTCACTACTCGTTGCGCAATGCGCATCGAAGACAAATAGCGCTTCGGAAAGGTCTTCCTCCCCGTAACGGCCGCTCTAAGGAATTGATCCTTCGTCGCTCAGTACTCTCAACTCAGTACAATATGGCAACGCCCGAAAAACGCTTCAGGAGACCCTTTCTCGAGCGCACACACACAAGCAAGAACATACACTGAGACGCATTGTTCCTGACGAGGCAAAGTCCCCGTGTAAGTACCGTACGATGCGGAGCCACATCCGCTATAAAACGCCTCCCCTGACCGAAACGAAGCAGCGGCCAAGATCGTAGCGCTTGCCGAACGTCACAATGAAACGGCTGCCCGGCGCATCGCTGGCCTCACAACAATGGTTTCGGACGCCTCCTGCACTGCGCAAATTGGGATGTTTCTTTCGCAAAGCGCCTCTAAAACACACCTACTTTTGTTGAGTCATTTCAGCGCCCGTCCACGTTCGGAGCTTGAAAAGAAGAAAACAAAAGAGGCATGGTGGCCGGTATAGTCGAGGGGGCGTGTCCGGTTGGCCACGAGGGTCAGGACCCACATTTGCCGTCGTCGTACAGGCGCCATGGTTGCCTTGATCTCTGCGGTTGCACAGCACTGCGAAGCGAGCGACACGCAGGACGAGAACGGTAAGGTATATACTCGGGTGTTTTGTGTATCGAAGAGGAAGGACGAGTCTTAGGTAATTCAGTGCTGGTACGCGCAACCGGCGATGACCTTGCGTTGAGCTCGCCGTGCCTGTAGTACATGGGCGCTCGAGAAGTGTTGAGCACAAGCTGCTGAAACGGCCGGTGTGGCTCAAATCAAAATGCTATTCAGGGAAGGAGACAAACAAAAGCTCTAAAAAAAATAGATTGAATTAGTCTCGGTAGTACACAACCTTGTCTCGGTACGTATAGCATTATTTAATTTTACTGTGTATTTGCATGCTACGTCGCGCGTATTAGCCGGGACACCTGGCTATTATAGATTCAGTACTTACAATTACCTCTCGGATGTCTCTTATCACCAGGCATGCAAACATACATCAAGTTACAGAAAAAAACACCAAGAGGAAATAGGGAGGGAGAAGGCTGACGACTGCTACCTATAGTGACGAACAACGCCGGCCTACCCTTTCGGGAACAATGAATGCAATTAGGAAACCAAGGTAAAAAGTCGGAAGGCTGGAATAAATAAACAAATCACAGGAAACACAGACAAAAAAAAAAAGAACAGGACAACGCAAAACAAAAAGTAAGGTCTGTGAAATCTGAGTAAACCGAGGAGCCGGGGCAGTGGTGGCAATTTCACTATTACTATACCATGCAGCACATTTTTTTCACTATCCCTGTGATACAGCGGTGGATTGAGGGCAAAGGTGCGGGTAGTGGGTTGAAGGGCAAGAGCGAGTTAGCTTCTTTTCGCTTCTGCACAACCCAAGACGTTTCTTTCTTTCTTTCTTTCTTTCTTTCTTTCTTTCTTTCTTTCTTTCTTTCTTTCTTTCTTTCTTTCTTTCTTTCTTTCTTTCTTTCTTTCTTTCTTTCTTTCTTTCTTTCTTGTACTGCGCAGTATAATCACTATAGTGTAGCAGTGTGGGGTAGTGGGTCAAGGGCAAGAGCGGGTCCGCTTTTGCTTTCTGCGTGGCAGCTCCGCTGTTAACTGCGAACGCCACTCAGTACGGTCTTACCCCGACCTTGAGCAGGTCCGCTGTTAATACTACTGCTAACACGCTGATGCAAATAGGAAGCAACTCACTTTTGTAAAAAAAGTTGGTTGTACGCGATGAGCTCTGTCGCATTTCTCGAATAGAGCAACAGAATTACAAGTGTCGAGTTGAACTTTGGTGCGGTTGCATGGAGCATGGTTACGTTTACATATCGCTTTCAGTTTTGAACGTATACCTCGTTTTCTTTTCAAAACTTACATTTTCTTAGTTGCCCGTGACTGGTACAAAGACATCTTTCTTGAGACCTAAAGGCACCGGCTCAACCGCACGACACAAGAAGAGAGACACGGACACACGAGCGCGGGCTAACAACTGATTTTATTTGGAAAAAAATGACGTCCCGTCTTGTGTCGTCTGGTTGCGCCGGTGCCTTTAGGTATCAAGAATGTACCAACTCGCCCAACAAGAGGCTTTGATGAAATTTGACAGACATCTGTTTCGAAAATAATGAAACAGCTGAAAGTCAACATTGTGGCCGTTGATCCCTCACTCCAGTTGGACTTTGTCCACAACCATATAGCTCATAATCCCCCGTTTCCCTCTTCGTTTATTTCGATAAAGTTTAACCTCTCCCTCTTTTTCTCAAGCGACGTTTCGCGCTTTAATATGTCCGACCAACCACCTCGATCGTGAACCTTGAACGTGTGCACTCCCTCTTATGGAAAGTCTGCCTTCTTCGGAAGTCCGCCTCTTTGTCTTCTCGGTTGCTGCAACTGCTGCGCGAATCGACTCCGTGGCAGCGCGAGAAACGGTGACAGAGGGAGAGAAAGAGAAATTCGTGATAAACAAGCAAGCAGATATACATATCAAAACGCATCTCACATTCGATGTGAACTAGGGAGAGAAGCTTTTGTTGCCAACTGCTGTCTTTAATTTTTTTTAAGTTGTATCATACTATTGCCGCTTGACTGATTTCTCACCCCCCGTGTACATCAGGCAGAGGTGGTGCTGATGACAGTACATGTTATCACAACAATTGGCCAGAGTTACAGAAATACACACATATTCACAAATTGGCGTAACTACACATGATTTGATTTTATTGATTTCTGAGGTTTTACGTACCAAAACCAGCTATGATTATGACAGCCGCCGTATATAGTGGAGAGCTCCAGAAATTCCGACCACCTGGGATTCTTTAACGTGCACTGCCATCGCACAGCACACGGGCCTCAACATTTCGCCTCCATCGAAATGCAGCGGCCGGGATTCGATCTCGCGACCTTCGGATCAGCAGCCGAGTGCCATAGCCACTAGACCACCGTGGCGGGGTAGCGTAACTATACATGGCGACAATATTAGCAACCTATTGTCCCCGTAACCCTTTACGTAACCCAAAGTAGATTTGATTAAAGACGAGGGTCCCACAAATTTGACAGACGTGTGGCTGCTCATCGGTTTCTCTGTCGGAGATACAAAATGTTTTCACCGGCGGGTTGCTCAACTTACCTGACTGGCTTTCGCAAGTTAAAGTAACGCAAAAACGCTGCAAGGAAAAGAACACTTTGCAGGTTACCCGCGTTTCTTTGTTCTCATGAGCTGCCTGCACGGTGCCTTCTTTATCGTCAATCTAAATTGACCTACGTGTTACGAAGCACCACAATGGTGCGCGCCGGGGCGAGGCGAGGTACCTGA
>CM023486.1:70478410-70514360 GCA_013339685.2 Hyalomma asiaticum | reverse complement strand
AAGGACAACGGAAACCAGCAATAAAAGTTTGATAAAACATTTAATCAATCGTTTCACGTCAATTTTATCGGGCGAATTAACGGAAGAAATTTCACGGTTTAACCGATGATTACTTCCAGGAGTTTCGCCCAATCTCATCATCATTCACCTCGTGGATCTGCCGTCAATTTTTTTCTTGTGCGTAATTGAGCCATAAGGATTCGCAGCGTACGCATTAACTAAATATAATCCGGAACTCGGCACGATCTACGACGTGGAAGCGCAGGAACCTCATAAAGACCAGGAGCATAAATGACAACGCGTGTGTATAAATATACACACGCGTTGTCACTCATTTACATGCATCAGTCGGCAATGTCACGGGTGATTTACGGTAACACCGAACGATGTCCAGTGCTTCGCCCACTCGTCATGCTTCACTTCGTGGAGGTGCGTGAATTTTTTTTTGTACTCACAACGCGGCCTTGAAACATTACGAAACTTTCGCCTTAAAATTGGGAGGGGGCGTCGCACTGTGTTCTTTAGCGCCTTGAGGAACACATAGTGAACACACATCGTTTGTGTGCTATACAAGTGCCGGCGAAGCGCGTGAAACGTCCTTGCTGCTTTAACGAATATTTTAGAATGCTCAGTACCAGACTGTCAGGTTTGTTTAAAGTGATCGAGTCCTCTAATACAAAAAGTGCAACTATAACTAAAGATGTCATATGCGTCGTGAGGTTTGGGACGTACACAGAATGAGGGGCACTAAAGGGGCCATGCAACACTTATTTATCATAGTCAGAAAAAATGGCGCCCGTCAGTCGACGCTCTTGTTTATATGCAAGCCAAACATTGGTACTCTGCGCGCACCAGGGAATTGGCAATCTGGTTGTAAGTACGACTATATTTCCAGCCGATCAGTCTATACACAGCCGGTCGGCACCTTTCTCAGACTACGTTCAAGAGCCTCCTTAACGAATCCTGGAGTGTTTCCCGGTGCCGTGTTTTTAGCATATGCTATATACTACAGGTAGAAATATTGAATGAATTAAAACAATCTGCACAGAGCATCCAAGCATCATATAGCTTTTAGTATATACGCGAAATACAAAACAGCAATGAAGATGTAAAAGTATACAGAACAAGCAACCTATTTGCAAGCTTTCTGTTGCCCAAGTATATCTATAGCTCACTTATAATTTCCCTGAGTGACACTTCGTCTCGATAAAAGCGCTAGTATCATAAATGTTCGTGCGTGTAATATTCGGTGCGGTGTGAGTTGTGCCCTTTCCCCCTGCAAAACTGCTTTATTCTCTAGAGCGACCTGAAATACGGTATTTGCGCAACTGCATACGTTTTTCTACATGCTTGTGCTTGGAGACGCCGGTAAAACATTACGTGACGTCCATAACTCGCACGTAGAACTGCGTAAGTGCGCATGCTCTCTTGTCTGTATTGAACATTATTACTTTCTATTCTATAGCTCATCTTACTCGCCGGGGACTCGTGGGTCTCCTATTCGTGTGAGGCAAACAGCTTCCCCCTTCATCTTTTTCTCTCCCATGCGATCGTTCACTCGAATCTAGTCGCCGCTTTGACCACAGGTTGCCCGCGTAAAGGAAAACCAATTTCATGCCTAGCCCTCAAGAATCTGTCGCGCGGGGCAAAGCAAGCACGCACCGCTTTCACACCACAACTCTCACGCCACGCACCGCGCCTGTCTCATTCGGATCGCAGAAACAAAACGACTGCACAGAGCTCAGTCGACGGCGGCCTCGCGAAAGACGGGGCAAGGACACCGCTCTCATGGGAGCAGAGCCACCACCGTGAACTCCGCTCGGAGAGTGCGCTGAACGAGTCCAATTCGCCCGTCGGTCTGTCTCTCTTTGCTCCGTAAGTGTCCGTCAAGAGCGATCTATTCAGCGTCCGGGCCGCCTCGTCTCTTAAGGTGTGGCGTGGCGTCTTCATCGAAGTTGTCTCGGGGAGTCATACATGCACGGCTGCTCGAAGGGGGGTGAAGGGGGGAGGGGGGGGAGCAGACTATTACACGCATTGAAAGTTACAGCGAATGCAAAGGAGACGGCCGAGACGCAGGGATTCCCGGCAGGGACATCGAGTCTACGGACGAAACGAGCTTAATTCAGTCAGGCCCACCGTGGGAAACTATGCAGACTATATACCACGTCTGCCGTCCCCACCCTCCTCATCGTTCTCCCATGCAGTGTCTCTATAGATCGACAAGTTCCGCGTACTCTAACGAACACGGACGCACCCGCGCTACAGAGCGCCTCGTTACAGACATCCATGGTCGGCGCAGCTCGAGAAAGAGGCTCTTATTCGTGCACTGACTGCGTCGGCGGTGACGTCGAGGTTGAAATCAAGAGAAGAACCGCATGTTAATGGTCAAAAAGCGGGGTGGGGCAGACCTTGGTTGTTGTTGCGGTCATCGCTCGCTCACTAGCTGGACGACAAAACGTCGCAGATGCCCGTATGCAGTCTACGCATGACACGGGATTATGGACGGAGGCGGAGGGGGGGGGTCTTCAAGATCACGGGCGAATGTGTGTTTGCGTGCTCGCGAGTGATGCGCGACGGCCCGTCTCTCGGGCGCGGTTGCAGAGACGCCCTTTTGTCCCGTAGCCGCCAAAACAACGGCGACACTGTCCGCAGCATCAGCTCTATTCATAGTATACCCTCGATGCGTCCGTGAGTGCAGTGCCTGAAGACCTGGTGCTCCGGAATGGATAGTGCAGTGTATATACACACCCTCTGCAGAGATGGCTGAGCGATTGTTGACTAATCCTACAGGCAAAAGCGAAAAATAGCTAGTACTGCTAGACTGCTGCTTGGCTACAAAGTGAGTGTCTAAAAGTAGTACTGCCGTATGTTTTTTTTTTTAATTTTCTTTACCTTTTGTAGGTTAACACGGAAAAATTCGCCAGTGTTCTCGCTTTTAAGTTTTCGTTTTAGAGAGAAAGCAGCCTGCTATTTGTCCGTCACAGACTGCCTTCCGACATGAAAAAGTGGGAGCAGACTCTCCGCATTTCTATAACCAGCCGCGGTGGTCAAGAGGCTATGATAGTTGGCTGCTGAACCGAAGGTCGCGGGATCGAATCTCGGCCGCGGCGGCTACATTTCAATGGAGGGGAAATGTTAAGGCCCGTGTACTGGGCGATGTCAGTGCACGTTGAAGAACCCCAGGTGGTCGAAATCTCCTGTGTCCTCTACTATACACGGCGTCTCTCATAATCATATCGTGGTTTTGGGACGTAAAACCCCAGCAATCAATCAATCTCACAGCGGCCTCATAAGTGGTGCCAGGCGGACTGAAAGAAGTCGCTGCACTCTATGGCAACGCACTCCCATGCAGTGTCTGCGAAGCACAGTAAAACAAATAGAAAGAGGATGACAAAGAACAGGAAATAAAGACAAGCTTACAGTCTCGTTTCGACACGCCCTTTCCGCCGCGCAGCGGAGTTCTAATCCCTTCCCTGCTGGCTTCCAAGAAATGCTAGGAACCCAGCAGATTATCTTTTTATCTCCGAATGGGTGCGTGCACGCATCGCAACACAATGAGCTTACGCACATACGCAGTCGTCGCCGCGAGCAAATCGCGCACCGCAAGGTGCCAGGGGCGCAGCCCCCACGACGGGGGGTCCGGGTATTTACACCGAAAAACCTCACACGAACCAAGCGACGGGCGTCGGCAACACACCTGACGCTATGGTAACGGCTCTCCTCCAGGTCCTCCGCCCAACGAGATCTTGCGCGCTCAGGGGTAGACACACGAAGAGAGCGAGAGAGGGGGTGGGGGAGGGAGGAAGGGAGGGGTAAACTTTAGGTGAGAGATACAAACAAAGCGGAAGACATGCGTTGTCTGTGTCTTCTTCCTCTCGACAATCACCTCTCTCTCTCTTCTCTCTCTCTCTCTCTCTAAGAACGTCCGCAGCGTCGCCGGGAGCGTCAGAAAGGAGGGGACCTCGACCCGAATAAATATTGCACGGGTACGAGACGTCGCGCGCGCCGGCCGAACCTATCGGCGAGGTGAGGAGCGAGACCCCCAGGCGCGGCAGACGCCGAACCCGAGCGCCGAAGCATCGTCGGAGCGCGCCGAACAAAGGAAGGAACGGCACCGCGTGAGGCAAGGCCGGAACCGTGACGCATTCGAAGCTCGCGCCGCCGGGGCATCCCCCCGCTGGGGCGACGGAGGTCGGACGCGTGCGCCGAGACTTCGCGTAGATGAGTTCGGAATTGACCACGGAGGGCACGCACCACTTTCGATGACGGACGGAAGAACACCGATGTCGAGAAAGATGGCGTGGAAACGGCATCCGTCATGTAGTCGATGAGGGTGGCATGTGGGCTTATTGGTAGAGCATCTTGAGTTGGATGGTAACGCACGCTGAACAGACGGACAACAGGAAGGTGTCAGGTGTGTCTTCCTGTTGTGCGTGTCTGTTTAGTGTGCGCTGACATCAAAACTCAAGATGCTCCGTCATGCATCTGTGCCCGTGTTCATGAAAAATTGAAGCCAGTTCCACGGCTGCGCAATCCGAGTAAACAGCTCAGCTGGGGCGAGGTCGTCAAATTGGCTATCACTATCATGAAGCAGTGCCCCCGATCCGCTATAGCGGATCGAGGGCAAACGTGGGTTGGCTGTTTCTTCCTGCGCAACCCGAAGCTTCACTCTCATGCAGCGCTGTCATTATCACTATATCACTATCGTATAGCAAGGGGTCGAGAGCAGGGGTATGTACCGCACGTTGAGGGCAAGCGCGGGGGTGCTATCCTGGACACTGTCGAATTCCGCCATCTTGTCGAAATTCTGTAATGGCGGCATTTTGGAGCCAATCCGGGCGCCCGTGGCTGCCCTCCGGGCCAATCAGAGCTGTCAAGGTACGGCGGAATTTCTCAATGTCCAGGATAGCATGCCCCAGGTCTGCTTTTCCCTTCTGCGCAGCCCGAGGCATTTGTTTCTTTCTTTCTCCCTTTATTTTTCATCGCTATCATGTAGCGCTGTCCCCAAACCTGTCATGTAGCGGTAGGCTGAGCGAATGGGTGTGGGCATTGATCTCCACTGAGTGGGTGTGGGTGGTGTGGGTAGTGTGGATGGCAACCGCGGGTCCGCTTTACCCTCCTATACGCATCTGAAAATTTTCTTTCTTTCTTTCTTTCTTTCTTCTTTCTTTCTTCTTTCTTTCTTTCTTTCTTTCTTTCTTTGTCCTTCGCATAATCACCTTCATGTGTCAGCAGCGTCGGTAGTGGGTAAAGAGCAAGAGCTCTTTCCATATTTGCGCGACAGCTCCGCTGTTAACTGCGAACGCTCAGAACGGATCAACCTGCAGCTCAACTGTTAGAAACGGCACTAGGACTTATTAGGAATTATTTTGATTTAGGAATCATTAGGCATTAGGAATTATTTTTTTGATTCAGTGCAAGCTGCCGACGCGAATTCCATGCAGGGTGGATGCAATGCAACAAATATAGGGTCACAACATGGCTGGCTCTCCCGTAATCGAGAGTAGGTGTTAGCATTGCACGGCTACCTCCTTATCGAGCAGGACCGGCACCCAAGCACGCTGTACAGACGGGCATCGCAGCGCCTAATTTCTTGGTCAGCAGAGATGCATTGCTACTCCGGCTCGCCTGTCAGGTGGCAGCGGCCCGGCCCAGTGAGAAATCGTCAGCTCGCCTTGCGTCAGCTCACCGCGAGCGGCAAGGAGGTTTCAAAGTCCTTGGCGCGCTGCCGTTTCTTTAGGCAACCAAAGTTTGGTTGCCGCGAGCCGCTGAAGTTGAGAGATATGACCAGTCCAGGGTGTCTTTGGAACGTCGGTATGGGGAATGACATAAAATTTCAGCGCGTTAAGAGTCCCTGCTTCAGGGATATTGTTAAGAAACATTAGACAGAACTAAGCAGCTATATTTTTCTACCATGTTTGGCCCAAGGAGGTTAAATTTTTTTTTTAAACCTCCTTGGTTTGACCGGTGGCTAGTGTATGCATTACAGTGCTGCACAATGGGTTCGCAGCCACAGGCCACACATCATTTCAACTTTTGGTTGGTTGCCCGGACGTTCTCGTGTGAATGACCATATGTTCTCGTTTGAGTTCCCGGGAACGCGTACATGAAATGCTTGACATTTAAAAGTAGTTAGGGACTTTACAAAGTAGAAATGTATACGCACGCGTCCCCGCAACTTCTTACCATAGCATAACACAGGGTGTCATCAGTAAACGTACCCCAAACACACTGTTAGAGGAGAGCTGTTCGGAACAAAAGGTTAACGATTCAGAGCACTTCGTACTCCGACCATGGGAGACCTCTTTAGAGATGTCCCTGAAAAGCGCGAACGCCGAAAGGCGCAGCTTTAATCCATCCGCCGCATTTCCTCAAGCGGAAAGTGCTCGAGCACCACTTCAAGTTTCAGTTCTTTACAGAATTACGCGATTAAACAACAAACAAGGAATAAAGGAATATACTTTAAACAGATATACTTCTTCAAACACACCATTCTTTATTAAAATAAGTATCTTTCTAAAGAATGTTCGCCACACTGACAATCATTATCGATGATTTCTCCTCAGTATGAGTGGCGATGTAAATGCTAAAGTGTTAAATGTTGGCTTGAGCGAATAAGAATTGGAGCTCGAATATATTTCTTTTTTTTTTTTACTTAGCCGGCTTGTTTTGAAGCGGAAGCGTACTTCCTACAACTGACAAAGAATATTTGCTAATAAAGCTGCGCTCACGCAGCTAGGGAAAAAAACTGACAGTTAATTGCTTTGTTTTCTTCTGTGCACAGTCAAGAAAATATCATTATCTTTAGTTAAAAAGCTTGCACATGAATGCTGCCTGTACGATGTGACATGCTCGTCAACCAGAACTACGCTCTGAATGCATTTAGTTAGACCTTCTCGCACGAGATTCAGTGCGCTTGTAGTTCCATTTCATTTCTGGTTCCATTTCGGCCGTGGACCACTTGCTGAAGGCCTTGCCCATTTGAGAAAGACATTTGCTTTCATTATGTGTTTTCGGTAAAAATCGAAGTATGTACATTGACTTTTTAAATGCAACGTTATTAATAGGCTTAAATTTTATTTTATTAGCACCACACTATATTATGAACACTACCGACTAATCAAGATTTCGGGAGGTAGGCCCGCCCCCCTGGCTACGGGCCTGGTAGGGTCCATTATTATTCTATACCGCTTACATTTGTTATGAACTCACCTACTTTTATGGCGTTTTTAGATGCGGAGCATCTCTTGCTTGCGGGTATGTACGCGTCCGTCGTCCGCACTCACATTACGTATGCGCGACTCTCCTCTCCCTTCCCTCTCTACAACAGCTGCTGCAATAAATAAAGCGGGTAGAGAGCGCGCGCGCGCGGCGTCCGTCCGCACTCACACTATGCATGCGCGACTCTCCTCTCCCAGCCGCCGCGGTGGTGTAGTGGTTAAAGGGGCACTGAAGCACTTTTTAAAATAATTGATGTTATCGTGCTATTTAATCATTTTTCGTACGATGAACGCGAAAATCAGGTCGAAAATGGGCATAAACTTGAGCAAATGACCCTATTTAGGCAAAAACGCGCGGCGCGCGTCATGGGCGGCAACGAAAACCGTTTCACTGCCTATGATTGGTTGAGGAGCTTCATGACGTCATCGTGGGTACCTCGTAGGAGCTGACTGCCACGGCTGTGCTAGTGCGCGCGCGCCGACCGGCCGTGCACGTTTTATCAGTTTTTTTCTTGCTGTATATAAGCATATCGCCATTATTATGGCTAACTGTAGCAATTACGATGAGTTTGTGGTACAACTACATGTGGTCGCCCGCATTCAGGTATGTATATTTCGCGGCTGCCACCCAAAATACGCGGGTTCGATCCCGGCCGTGGCGGTCGCATTTTCGATGGAGGCGAAAATGCCAGAGGCCCGCGTACTGTGCGTTGTCAGTGCACGTTAAAGAACCCCAGGTGGTCTAAATTTCCGGAGCCCTCCACTACGGCCTTTCTCTCCTCTCTATCTCTTTCACGCCCTTTCCCTCTCCCCACGGACGCTTAGCCGTGCTCCCTACATGGGCCGCAGAAATTAGCGTCCTTTCCTAACCGAACCGCAATCATCATCACCATCCTCTCCCCTCTCTCTAACAGCTGCTGCAATAAATAAAGCGGGTAGAGAGCGCGCGCGCGCTTCGCTTCAGTAGTATCTCCTCTTCTGATGAAAGAAGTTGGTGGCGTTGTGTGATGGAAGCAACAGTTCCGTCAGCGAGTGGGTTGACGCAAGTACGCATCGGCATCAACCCACACTCGGACAATGGTCACGCGATGCGTGGTAACGAACCAAGTTAACAACGTAATAACACGCAAGGTTCACCACAAAGGTAACACAGAAAACAATGCAAAGCTGTAAACACCGCCGTTAAATGCACCGTTGAAACTCCCAGCGATGCTCCGCATCACATCATGGTCCCCTTCGGGGAGATGGTGTAATTTTTTTACTATGCCTCAAACGTGATAGCGTCCGATGTTGAAATGAATTTTCTTTAACACAGCAAGAAGTTTAAATATCGCTGCTTACTTAGCACCCCCCCCCCTGGTGGTTTTTGGACCCGGTTAAATTAAAATAAATCTCCTGGAAACCACGGATTGTGGGAATCGGTGTCACGCGAAGCAGTCAACGAGCAACTTGCCTATGTCGTGTTGTTAGGCGCCGAGTTAAGCGTTATATATACGAGTAACGTTTACATCTTTCTGCGAATTGGGTAGTTGTGTGTTCAACGCGTGCTTACCAGGCACGCCGAGAACAGTGTGAAGACCAGAAGGCAGCTAATGGCGTCACGTAATGTTGACACTCAAGTTAGCGAACAGAATAAGTCAGTTTCATCGAAGAGACATGCACGCTACGGTGCGCTTATGTGCATATCATAGGAGATGGTCGTTGGCGTCTTCCTTCGGCGTGGAGCATAGGTAGACAAAGACAGAGTCACAGTAGTACGTGTGCAGTGTTTATTACACTGCTCTAACTATTTGTAGGAGAGCGAGACATACGCGTCCCACTTTTCGTTTCAAGTCCTCGGTGCTGTAGCTCGACAGACGAGCTGGTTCTATCGAATATGTGCCGCTGTGGCTTGATCCATCGAATACCAGGACATTCTGAATGTGTTTTGGGGCACCGCCGCTAGATAAAAACTCATTGCAAGACAAGCAGCGATTTTTGTCTTTTCACACCCTCAATCCGAAACTCTCTTATTTTTGTGAGTCACTTTTTTTTGTAACGAGAAATCCGGCAGATCCAACGCATGGTCGAAATCGATGTCATGCGATGTACTTAGCGATCAAATTGCTTATGCCGAACTTTCAGCCAAGCGATACGAGTAAGGTCAGCGTCTTTGTGTGGATTCAGTACATATTGTCCGTAACGTGGGCCCACCAAGCACGTCGGCAGCAATGGGGCGGCTGAGGGATAGCTCATATTACAACGCAACATCGACACTCACTCAGTGTGCAGACGTCCGTTTTGTCGGAGAGAAACGGATGCTACGCGGTGTGCCAGTACTATACACATGTATCGTCTGTGACATTGTTATAAAAGTGGTTAACACACACCACGATCACAATTGACGCTGGGCGAGCACCAACCACAGCTGCTGATTCAATGGGTTCATGTGTCATATGATAGCACGTGGGAAGAGCCCCCATGGGGAAATTGGTAGCGTGCTTGCTTTGCACCTCGAGAGGTCAAGTTCAATTCCTAATCATTTGCCGCGTCGTCGGTTGCCTTCGGTTATTATGGCGTGTTTGGCTGCGTATGTCAGCTTGTTGTATCCCCATTTCAATGGCAAGATACACCAAACACTATGTATTCTTGTTTAATCGACGCGAAGTGTGCTGTTCTAATCGAATGTTAGATGTCTATCTTGATACCACGTATGGCGCATACCTCCATTCCTCAGACCAAATGCTGCGGGTATGAACCACACGTAGTCGTGCCAGAGTTACTCGCAACGGTGCATGACAGGTATGCCACCTTAGTGATGTCCAGATCAATAACCAATGCTCTTCGTGCATCCATATCGTACCATCGCAATTCAGGTGTGTACGTACAAAGGGAACGAGACAACCAGGAGGGCCCGGGGACATAAGCGGATAGATAGATAGATAGATAGATAGACAGATAGATAGATAGATAGATAGATAGATAGATAGATAGATAGATAGATAGATAGATAGATAGATAGATAGATAGATAGATAGATAGATAGATAGATCAAAGTGACATGTTCGCCAAGAAGTGCTTCGCACTTTAAAATACCTGCATGCGTCCCTGCAACTTAGGCACCACACGGCAGAGCCGTTTCAGCTGTGCCAAGTCATCGTACTGAGCGAGTTACATTCACCGAGAAGAGCTATTATACGGCCTTAACATATCCACCCCACTTCTTCAAGCGGCTACTGGAAAGAGCTCCGGCACCGCCGCGCATGTACTAGTTAAAGTTTCAGTTCTCTACAGAATTACTCCATTGAATAACAACTACAGATAAAGGAACGGCTCCTAACTGATGTATTCCTTCAAATAAGTCATTCCTTTATTAAATGAAGTAGCTTTCTCAAAACGTTCAGCACTTCGCTTACACTGAAAATCATTGAGTGGTGATGCAAATATTAAAGCGTGGCTTCGGTGAATGAGGATTCGAGCTCATGTATTCTGTTTATTTAGCCGACTTGCTTTGTACGAGAAGCTCGTGTTACTCCACCGAGGTGGTCCAATGGTTGCGGTGCCCGACTGCGGACCAAAAGGAGGCGGGTGCAAACCCGGCCGCAGTGGTCACATTTTAGATGCGAAGCAGCTTATGGCAGGGGATTTGTCCGTCCCTCCCTCCGCCATGTGGTGTCCACATCCGCACTGCGCATCCTCCTCCCCCTCCTCTCCTAGTCTCATCTTCTCTCCTCTCGGCATTCCTCTTCTCTTCTCCGAACGGCGCGCGTTGACTATGGAAACGCTCTTTCTGCGATGAACGCTTTACCAGCTTGCAAGGAACAAGAACGCGCCCTCGCCCGCTAGAGACAACGCTGACGCAGGCATCGTCTGCTAGCGCCAAACCGATGCAAACGCGACACCTAGTCAAACCGATGCAAACGCGGTGTGCACCCCCCGCGCTGCATCGCATCGCCTCATGGTCGCCTTTAGCGGGAGATGGTGTATTTTTGATGCAACCGAACACGGTAGAGGCTCGTGCACTGTGCATTGTCAATGAACGTTAAGGAACACCAGGCGGTCAAAACTTCTGGAGCCCTCTACTACGGCTTTCCTCTCCTTTGTACCCTTTCATTCCCTTTTCCCTGCCCCCCATGGACGCTGAGTCGTGCTACCGACAAAGGCTGAAGAAAATAGCGTCATTTCCTTAATCAAACCACAATTATTATTAATATTTGTTCGTATACGTCACGGTGAATGCCCTTAATTTTTATTATCAGACATCAATCCGTCCTAATCCTTTTAGGGGCGAAGCTCCTTAAGGTTTGGGTCTGTCCGTCCGTTGTAGTAGCGCGTTACCTACTAGGAACGCGCTACTAGGAGGGCGCGTGTGGGATGCGCGCGAGCTCTCTCACTCTTCCATCTGCTGTCTTGTGTGAGAGAGAGAGAGAGACAGAGAGAGCGAAAGGCGCGCGTTGACTATGGAAACGCTCCTTCTTCGATGAACGCGCTACCAGCTCGCAAAGAAGGAGAACGCGCCCTCATCCGCGAGAGACGAGCTTGACGCAGGTAGCGTCTTCTAGCGAGTTTCTTGATTGAAAAATACCGACTGCTCGCGCTGGAGAACCGTTATATATATATATATATATATATATATATATATATATATATATATATATGCACTGGATCTTGACTTGCAATGAAGTGCCGGTGGGAGATTTCACTTGTGCGTAGTTGAACCATAAGGATTCGTAGCGTGCGCGTTAACGAAATTAATCCGGAACTCGGCAAGATCTACGATGAACCTCCGGAGCTTCGCCCATTCATCATCATTCACTCCGTGGATATGCTGTGGATTTTATAAATGCACTTTAGTCCACATTAATCCAAGCAATGTAGGCTTAAACTTCCTCTCAAGGTCCTGGGCTCGACTTCCATAAAGTCATAGGTTCTAGCTCCATACGATATCTATCCCGTGAACAAACTTAAGTTAACAATTAGTTAACTGCTATAATCATTAATCATCTCTTATACGCGGCTGACTTGCTTTGGTTCGCTTCTGGCCTTCGCTGGGTCGCGCCATATCTTCGTACCACGTTTTGCGACTCCGAGGTCCTTCAAGGACTCCTTCCGATACTCTCGCTTTAATAAGAACTGTCGATTCCCACTCGATATACTTGAGATCGGTGAGCGCCTAGGCGCTGGATCAGTATACGCACCGACCGGCGACGTTGAGGGCTGCGAGTCGAACGCATTGCCTCCGTACCATGCGGCGATGCGCCGCAGTCTTTGTTTCCAGATGTCAGTGGTCAGAACACTCTCCCCGGGGATTGCGCAAAAAGAAACCGAGGCAAACGGAGCTTTGCCGGCTGCCATCTTACTTTCTGTACGGCCGGTCAAGTCAGTCACTCGCCACCGCTCGTCGCCTTGAGCGCCGAGCCCAGCGCGAACGCGATGACCTCACGTTGAACTGCGCGTCGCAGGCGCCGTAAAAACCCCGACTCAGCGAGCGAATGTAAAGCAGCTTTTTTGTTGTTTACAAACAAAGGCCGATAATGGCGGCGTTCGCGATGGGCGCTGACGTTGGCGTCAAGAAGGAGAGAGCGAAATGTCAGCGACACTAGCGTTTGTTTGGCACGCTGCAGGCACTTGCGAAAGTTCAGCGGAGAGTACGGGGTTGTCTCCTGGACCGTCTCTCTAGATTTACTTTGTATTTCGAGCAATTTGTTTTCCTTTTTTTTTTGCCACGCTTTTGTTGACGTGAGGCGTTAAAGCCTACAGTTCGCGCACGGGGGTCCTTGGGCCAGATTCGCAGCGTCCTCGTGCGAATATATGAAGTTGGACTGCAGGCGCGTGAGAAATAAATGACATGATGAACGCGCGGAGTCCCGTGGAAGATGCGCTCGAATGGATTGGATGGTTTCACGCTTTTGAAGCCGTTCGTGAAGTACACGTGTAAGCAACAGGCCTTAGTGCAAATCCTAGTTCATGTTTATAAGCAAGGAAATCGCAAGATAGCATGCATATACGAAGGTGAAACATATTTAGGAGGCGGCCCAGTGGGTAAGAACCATGGGACTACGTCCTATAAGAGCCGAACAAAGCGAATTAAGCACATGAATAGGTGGACTGTACAAATATAAGCAATAATAAAGAGGTCATGGAAGAACATCAAGAAGACAACGCAAGTACTGTGTGATAAACTGACCAATGCGAACAAAGCCAACTGCATTTTGAAAGACGATAGGAAGCAACTGAACGGTAACGTTGAGAGATAAGAAGACAGTAGAGTGGATCCGGTTAGAGCCACGAACTTATACCAAGTGGGGGAACGCGCGACCGTAGATAACAAAGACTAAGATAGGGGATGAAATAAGAAGTTTGCGGGCATAACATGGAACCAGCTCGCGCAAGACGGGTCAGTGTGGAGATCGTTGGGAGAAGCATTAGGCCTGCAGTGGACATCCTAGGCTTGTGATGATGATAAAACAATGATGATGATAACTTAAAAAAATAAGGACGTAGAGTGTTTCAAAGAGAAGTTCCACTGAAACAAATCTATTTGGCAGAGACAAACTATATAGTTGGATTTTTCTTACTTATAATGGCGGATTCTTTAAGTTCTCTAATAACGACAAGACAATGCTTTCACTGAGATAGCCTGGATGACATACAACAAGGTGCTCTGCGTGGCATCTCCTCCTGAAGATACCACACTGAAATTCTCTCTTTAAGTTTATTTATTTATTTCCGTAGATAACCAAGACTAAGATGGGGGGATGAAATAAGAAGTTTGCGGGAATAACATGGAACCAGCTCCAGCATTTATCAATCACATAAATGTTGCGGTCAAATGCCGTCTCGTCTGTATTTCGCGGGTATCCCATATAAGTTGGTCGTCACGCAGCATAGGCGCACGTTGGCACTCAGCATTTTTGCGAACATTTCTTCACTCTCTACGCGACATGACTACGAAGTCGTTACTGCTCTGGAAACGTGCCTCGGCAAACGTACTTTATGTTGGAGACGAGTTCGGAATGCTGTCGGGACATGCGAATTCAATTACTTCGCGCGTCACTTAAGTACACCGAGCGCCGGCACTCTAAGGTGGCTCGCACACCTGCGGCCATCTCGAAGGCGAGAACATGCGCTGTTTGCTGTAACGTCGGTCGATACATATTACACACCGCCCGATTCTTGACCTTTGCCGAGATAGAGAGAGAGAGAACGAATTTCGTGCGCTGCACGGGCCGAGAGAGGAGAGGCGGCCGTCGTCCAGATTCGGTCCCTCCGCCACAAACACAACTCCGGTCCCGTTCTTCATTGTCCCGAGTGTTTGCCCGTCAGCCATCGTTAAAGCGGGGCAGCAAGCTGCCGTCCCGTCGGTCAGCGGAATTCGCCGACCACAAGTGCGGCCTCCAAGAGGGGCGTAGGTCAGCGCTAGCCCTACTATTTTCGGGAACGTCTCCGGAGACATAGCACGGGCTCTCGGAAGCGACGCATTATAAGCTACGTCCCGTAGTACCAGGAGGGTGTTGCTAGGTGCGTACGGGGCAACACGCGCGGTCAGCCGAGCTGCTTTGTAAGTCGCCGGTCATTCCGTCAGCGAGTGGCCATCACTTGCACGCCACCGGCCGCTCGATCGGAGATGGAAGTGGGCGGCCTCCAGAAGCCTTTGGGGGTCAAGACAATGACGCGCATATATTGGGCGCTATATGCGGAGCGAAGCACGACTACCGGTAGACACGTTGTATTGCGTTTTTTTTTTTCTTTCGCTACCGTCCAGGGCGGCCAAGAGTACGTGTGAGTGTGAGAAGAGAAAGGAACAGCCAAGCAACTGTAGGGGCGTCGGGCCATACATTTATAGCTTTGCTTTGCCTTACATATTTCACTCATCGATGTTGGCTATTGTCGTGTTACTTATTTCAGCACGCCGTGCTGCTCGCTACGCGCCAAGGCAGTTATGTTTTGACGACTCAGGAACAAGCATGGGGATGTGGCTTCCACCATTATGTGGGGAATTTTGGCAAGGAGTGCACTTTCTTTTCCACGAGGGAAAAAGTCATAAAAGAACGACCGAGATCCCCCCACCCCTAATTGTTTTTCGGTATACAGACCTAATGAAATGTAGACAGATTCCGTCAGGAGCTACGACCCCAATTAGAACAAAACTTTAGAATTAGAGCAAAACCTTAGGCTGCTTGTTTTTGAAGCTGCAAGATAGAGCTAGGTATACAGTTCCACGAAGGCCACAGTTTGAAATCTGTCGAAAAGCAGGCGTAATGTAACTAGTGCCAGCAATTTCAATCAGGTGCTTGGCTAGTTTACAATGCAATCGCTTTTTATTTATTTAATTAAAGGAATACGGTCGGCCTTTTCTTACGGCTGTTTTTTTTTTCTGAACAAATGAAATGCGCACAACAACGCTGTTAAGGAAGCCAGAGAAACTGTCAGTAAGACGACGTGTAAATGAACCGAGATAGAAGCTCAAACATACCCACAATAGTGGCCATTGAGAGTAAGCCCCTGTGTTGCGTAGTTGATACTCCGCAATAGCCCCAAGAACCACGCCCTCCTACGGTCTCCATCTCTATAGCATCTAAAAGAGCTGCCACTGCCCACGACCGTTCGCGCGCTTCCGCATATAGGACACATAACTTACGGAACTAGCCGCTTCGAGGCAGCGCATCTCCGTATAGGACCACACGAGCAATCGAGCGCCAATGTGGGAACGACCCCGAGATAGCCCTCTCAGCTGGTCGCCCTGTATGGTGCCATTTATTTAACGGTTTTGCGCCGCTTCGATACGAGCTATAGGCACGCTTCCTGCGGAATATGCGAATGCGTGAACGTATACGGTGTGCACGATCTATCAGTGGACTGGAAAAGCGTCTTCCCAGTCAAGAAGCGCTTACGGGGGCATCTTGTTCCGGGCTATTTATTCGTCGTCTATGAGCAGTCCGGAGTCGCTTGTGGCCGCTGTTTTTTTTTTTTTTTAATAGACTGTGTAACCTTTTGTTAGACTTCATCGGTGGTGTTGGCGAGAGTCGCGAGGTCGCAGAGTTATGTGAAGGAGACGATGGTTACATTTTAAGTGGCCCCGCACAGCTGTTCTGTTATAGTGCATCTATAAATAATCTGTTCTTTTACGAAATTCATTACCATCCCCCCATGTCTGGGAGGAAATTAATGCGTTCTTGAAACAATTATTGGCTTTCTTCACTGCTCGAAAGCTTTAACGTATTCGATTGACATACAATAGAAGAAAAAAAAAAGATTACAATGTAAGCGGATTATCAGTCTCCATATAACGGCGGGCCTGCAGTGGCTGAAGCTTAAACGAAAATGAGCTACCAAGTTAGTGCAGGCGGGAAAGAGTTTGCCGAGTAAAGTGTCGAGGGGATGTGGATAGTCTCGCTATCAGTGAATTACCAAACTAACGACGATAACTATACTGGGTGGGTAAGATGGGTTCCCGCATGGTAGCAGCATCTGCCACAGCTGGGTTTTTGGCTTGGTAAGCTGGAGGTCGTGGGTTCGATCGCGGTCCCAGCGCCCGCATTTCGATGGGGTGAAATCCAAGAGAACAGCCGTGTACTTGGATTTGGGTGCACGTTAAAGAAGCCCAGGTTGTTAAAGTTGCCCTCCATTACGTGGCGTGCCTCATAATCATACTGTGGTTTTTGTCACGTGAAAATCCATCAGTTATTATAATATTGGATTATGAGGGTATTAGTCGAAGACGCGTGAATATATGGGTTTCCCAATTCAGCAGCGCTCGGGGTTGTTTCGACAGGGCTCATGTATTCAGTGGGTGATTAGCGAAGACTCGGGTGCTTCGTGCTTAACGAATATACGGCTAAACTATATTTCATGTAATTGCACCATTATTATTATTATTATTATTATTATTATTATTATTATTATTATTATTATTATTATTATTATTATTATTACTACTACTACTACTACTGGTGTGCCTCACCTCCAGCTCCTTGCCTCACCCTCCAGCGCCTGTCGGTACGGCACTGCGGTGGCCGGCTCACATGTTTCAGTGAGCTGGACTGCTCCACGAAAAAAAAAAAAACCGATCAACTGGGGTTTAACAATTTCGCTGTCGAATCAATACAGAAAAGGACAAGCGATCTACGTAGACTCACCGGACATGCAATAATGGTCAAGTATCTCACGATTTCCGAACCGGTAAGGTAGTTCGCATATGCACGATTGCCCTGTGAGGGCTGTATACAGTTGCATACACTGTGCCCGTGCCTCCGGAAACGATCTCCCAACACCGAACCTTGACTGACATTGCGACGACAAGGCCGCTCGCGTCGTTCGTGAGGGTTGTTCGTCTCGAGAATGGCCCTTTGTCTCTTGTCGCCGTTCGTCGAAGGAGGAATACGGCGCCGCTAACGATGGCCGATCTCGAGAGCGGGTGATTGATAATGGCCGCGTCCCCGAGCTTCTGCGGCTTCGTCGTTGACGCGAGGCACGCGAAGTAGCAGCACCCCGCCTGCGACGCGAGGACGGCGGTCCGGTGCGCATTCGGCTGTGGCCCCACCAAGGCCTGCAGGCACGCTATATTGGGCCTTACATTCCTCTACAGCTGTTCCTATCTCGAAATTTTAAAGCGGACGCCTTCCTTGACAAGCCTGCCTATCTATCTATCTATCTATCTATCTATCTATCTATCTATCTATCTATCTATCTATCTATCTATCTATCTATCTATCTATCTATCTATCTATCTATCTATCTATCTATCTATCTGGAATAACCACTTCATCTGGAAAGCCAGCCATGGCTTTTCAGATGAAGTGGTTTCAGGTGAAATGGTTTTTCAGGCCCAGTGTCCCTGAAAAGTACGTGTAGAAAATGTTCAGCATAGCCAGACGAAGTACTGAACCACAGGCAATGGCTACGGCAAGTACTTACATACTGCACAAAATAAGGCTCGCTTCATTGCTGTTCTAGGCACACTCTGTGATGGCAAAATGAGCATATATCAGGGAGTTCAAACAGCTCTCTTAAAGTACACGCTGACATGTACAGACATGCACAGACACACAGGCAGAGAGAGAGAGAGAGAACGAAATAAAATGTACTCGGCTATTTCATTGAGACTGACTTGTAAGAATGTCGCATTTTCTTAGCCTTTTTATGTACTTACCATCATATCGTCTTTCTATTTTTATTTATGTTCAACTGTTTTATTTTTGCCATTATTTTTCTTGGTAATTTGGTATTTCCTCACGTTTACTTTGTTTACTCTATTGTTCTTGCTGATGTTTTCTTTCGATCAGAAATCGGGCATCGTACGCCATCATAACCAATGATAGAACACGAATGTAAGCAGCAAAGCATGCGTCTCTAGAGAATGCTGGAGCCAGATTCCACAAGGCTTCCCTCCCTTAAGTGACTTTTTACCACATGTCCTGCGGCTTTGCCAGTGATACGCCCATTATGAGGATTGGCTGAAATATTCTCTTACCAATATTCTTTGCGTAAAATGTTCTTGTGAATACCCACCCTTATATTTTTATTGCCTCCCTTTGCAAAGTTCAGGCGAACAGTTGAGGGTGACCATTACTAACGACCCTGCAGTCTTCTCTCTTGCTCCTGAATTAATGATAGGCAAACAACGATGCGTAGACCAAACACCAGTTATGCGAATACGCTTAGTAATGTGCCTCTTCAAGGACTCTGTTCGCTGTGACGCGTAATCGGAATGTCGTTCCATGAAACCACTACATAGAGTCGCTCGCCACTCGTAATACGTAATGACATCCCACTGAATACGGCTACCAATCGGTGTCTGTGAAAGGACGTTCTTACGATGTTAGGGCTTGCGCGAAAGCCCGATACTTCACTGTGCGGTACAGATACCGAACTACGTTGCTTTCTTCAGGGCTTGTAAGTAGACTGTCGACCACCGGGGTAGCTCCAGTTATTTCTCACGTAGCAGGTAGTGAGACCTCTAATCTCTGAGCTCATTCGTCGTTGCTACTCCTTCTTGCCCTAATTTCTTTTCATCCGGTTCATTAAAGCGCCCCGCACAGGACAGTGTACAAACGTAGCAAGTTTTTGAGCGCAGGATTAGCGCATTTGTCGTCGTTTATGCTGTACAGTGGCTCGAAGCACCGGGACAGCGACCATGAATGAAGCTGCGATAGTTGGCGTGAGTGGCTTGTTCATTTTGTATGATGCCGCAGTCCGATTAACCTGTGTGCTCTCCTCTTGTTCACGGAAGCTTAGGTAGCATGCGTGGCTGGCGTATCTCCAGCCCTCCATGGTGAATACATATTAGAGGCCAATGTGCGGCTTAAAAGAACTCACTCACTCACTCACTCACTCACTCACTCACTCAATCAATCAATCAATCAATCAATCAATCAATCAATCAATCAATAGGAGGAGGACGAAGAGGAAAGGAGGAAAGACAGGGAGGTTAGCCAGTGCTGAGACCGGCTGGCTACACTGTGTAGGGGAAGAGGGGTAAGGGGAATGAAAGATAGCAGAAAAGGGACACGGCAAGAAAGAACAGAAAGAGAAAACACACACGCTCAATCAATCAATCAATCAATCAATCAATCAATCAATCAATCAATCAATCAATCAATCAATCAATCAATCAGAATTTACAGATAGCGTATAGGATGTATACCAGCTTTTTGTTCGTCGAGGGGCATGAGATTTCACTGTAACAGCAGCTCTTGCACTTTAACTTCAAAGGACGAGCGGGCTGCCAATGAGGAAAGCAAAAAATAAAAATTGCTGTACAGTCCGTACATGTGGGAAATCTTTCATTTCGCGAACGGGGCACAGGGGCGTGCTTTCAGACAAAAACGAAAAAAAAAAAAACGCACAAACGAAAAGGCTGCCCTTGGTTTTATACTAAGAGCAACAGTTAGTAGTTGCCACAGGATGTGTGAGCCGGGAACACTTTTTCGTAGCTGAGGCCGTAGCGGTTATAACACAGCTCACCTGAATTTTCACAACTGCAGCAAAGCACCGTCCGGGAAAAACAAATCGGCACATCATGAAACAATGCTGCGCACTCGGCCTCCAACGCACATGAGGATCGCCAACAGGTTGTCCTAGTAAGATATCCGGGCCCAAATCCCAAACATTTCTTTTTCGTCCTGTCTAAGTGCCTAGAGAGGATGCGTTATAATTAAGCTTACAACTATATAGCTTGCACATAGAGGTGATCCTATACTTGTAAGACTTGGCAGAATGTCGAAAAATTCGGCAATCTCCATTTTCTCACTGAGAGCTTCGCGTGAAATCGATTCCCACAATGCATGGGATCTGTCGGATATTTTTCTCTTACGAACATTTTTTTAAGGTCCGATGTTTTAGTAAATACGGGCCCTTGTTTTCCCAACCATTGCCAGGTAACCCTACATGAACGCAATGCCATGCATCAGGGCTCTTACACACAGAGCTGCGGTCCTGTGATATTAGATGTGTCCAGGTATTTCGGACAGTGTCATAAGCGCCTGCGCGTCCACAAAGTAGTTGTCCTGATAACGTACATGTACATAAATCACACCTTGTACTGCATTTCGAAACTATAATCTCTGTTTCTCAGAAAGCATGACGTGTGATTAAATTTCGCTTAATTAGCCTCAAAAACATTTGTAAATACATAACGTCATTGCTGGACAACCATTTAAGTGACTGAGCAACGTTAATCACAAATTAGTACGCCAATTTCAATCCTGCTGCTCAAGCTTTCTGTTGAAGACGGATTGTTTGTAATTAATAGAGCTCTATGCAATGCTTTTCAATAAATGAGGGCGTAATGAAAAAAAGACAAGGAAACAAAAAGAAGGGCACGTGTACGGGCGACAGTGTTTGCGAAAGGGCTTTCCTTTGACCTAATCGACGTAGCCTCACCCCCGTATTCTTCATCTTTCATCGATCGTTCGGGCGTTGACGGGCGCGTCACTAAAAGGTGTCACGGGTGTGAAATTTGTTACGTAACGGCGTCAACGCTTTGTCGCGTGAATCGCGCTTCGTCAGCGGGCCGCTCCTCGGGACTATCAACGCCCCGCTAAATGTCTGGGTTGAGTACACACCGCTGAGAATGTAGAAATTCCGAAACAACTTGTCGTCCTTTCGAACCTCTCCCTGGTCATTTTCCTTTCATCCATCGTAAAGAAGGATTTTTCGTTCATTTCCTGCCGATATCTGTGTGCCTAATTGGGGCCACGCCACAATTATTGGCTAATGGGTTCCCGAGATCGCCTACCTGTCTGTGCGTCAAAGCACTGTTAGTCGAGCCCTCCTCAGTTTGACAGAATCCATCTCGCACTTAACTAGATGAGTGGCGTGGGTGTTGAAACAGTTTAAGGTGATGACCTGCAAGCGTGTGAAACGAGGTGCGGACATTTTTAAGGAGTTCTGTGAACACAGGCGTACACACAAATATACAGGACACAAACGTGACTTCATCGTCTTGGCGATGGCGCGTATGGTACGTGTGGTGTGGTACATATGACCAGAGATAACGTATTCATGATCGAATTGAGTTAAGCCACTATGCTTAGATTCGCAAATTTAACTTGCAATTGCTTCACCTACTGGCACATAAAGAACTTTTGCAGTGGCATTATACGATCGGAAATATCGATTCTTTTCGGTAGAATAATAAAGGAATTCATATCGAATGGGGGAGCTGACGCAAAAGTTTCATTTTTTAATATTTTTTTAAACCACTGGTCAATCAAAAGTGGTTTCACTGGAACGTACGTAGTTGAAGTGGTCGAATGTGACGAGTAGGACCACACCCAATCACTTGTCACGCGCCTGCGTTAATGTGTTTGTAAAATCGCGTCGAGCTTTCCAGTACTGCTGTTTTCCCCACTGATTTACATAAATACGGTTATATGTAAAAAAGTATAGCTTGCCAAATAATGCTGAGGGGACCAATGAGTATAAAGCTTGTCGACAGCTTCTACAGTGCGAATATTTCTGATCATGTATGTACCCCTAGAATAAGCGAGTCGTGTTTATTAAGCAGAGGTTCACACGAGCTATCACATCCCGAGGGAATCTTGTATCAGTATCAACGATAGACGGTGTCAAAAACCACGATCACAAAGGAATACATACGTAAGACAGGCGTTCACTTTCAACTGCCTCGAGGCAGTTGACATACGGAGGCACTTTTTAAAACGCGTGCGCAACGTTCATGCACTATCACCCTAGTTAACAATACTAGCAAGCGCTCTCCATCAAACACTAAAGGCGCTCTCGATGCATGAAGGATGAAGATGCACTAATGGTAGCACAACAACAATTACCCAATTTAGTTTTATTTCTCTGAATACCGCCTCTTTCATCAAGAGGCACAACGTAAGGGGTGGTATTCCATCTGAATAGAGAGAAACGAACAGCGAACAATATTTATCATTGAGCCTGACCACTTACGTTTTTGGGGAAATTGGACGACGACGGGAGGTCGAGAATTTCAAAGGGTAGATATACGTATCAGTGTACATGCCACCATCACACTTCGTCATGGCTGGCGTTGCCAGTCCTTCCGGGCTGTGAGGCTGGTGCAGTGCTATCGAGGAAGCGGTAGGCCCACAGAGCGGCACTACCTCTCTCCAGAAACACTTCCGCTCACTCGCTTCATTTGTGTTCCGGCCCCTCCCATGTATAGTGAGTGACCCATGTCCGAAGAATGAGAAAGGGCGTGGACGTTTGTGTCTCACCCAGTGCCGTTAATACCCGTGCGAAATCGAGCAGTACGGCCATCATCGGTGGCATGCATCTGCATTTAACAGTCCGATACGAGCGCGCCCTTACACGCAAGGCAATTTCCGCCTCCGCAAAAGGTCTATAGACCACGTTGCGGTTTTTTCTTTTCTTTCTTTCACGACGTGAGCGATGACCCCCAGAGCGCGCGAGCGCGCTGATAGCTTCTTTCCTGTACGCAAGCGTCGTTTTCACAAATGGAATCCCGCTACATGAACAAAGCCGTACGTGTAAAAAGGCAGCAGTGGTATATGCTGTGCGCTGAGCACAGCGGCACGGATCCCGGTACGTGGTGCTGCTATCCGTTGCTTCCGTTGTTGTCGTTGTTGATGATGGTGCTGTTGTTGGTGGGAACGCGAGCTCTAGCTCATTGAAAAATAAAAAGTAACGGTAATGCGGAGAGGAGCCCGAAACCGGTTGAAACGTAACTGATCTCCGCCCCATTCATGGCGCCCTTTTTATTTCTGCAGGTGTACGACGGACAATGTTTGGCCGGGAATAGAAAATAGAACAGTGCATTTTGATAGAGCCATTTGTCTTCGACTAACGTTATATCTTCCATGAACACCTGCGAAGGAGTCCGATATATACTTCGTACGCATACCGTGTGTGAACTAGCGCGTGCATGTTTAACTTTTCATATAGCGTAAACTGCAACGCGTTTCTCTTGGTAGTTACATCTCACTGACCTGCTTTACCGCAATACCTTAGCAGCTTTCTCCTGAATTGAGATTCAAGATGCTCGATTTTGCAGGAATCCGTTTAAATGTAATGTAAAAAAAGTCCAACCTTGCAAAGGCAATCAGTTACCGCACAGAGCCGAGAGAAAGCCTAAATTGGCATGTAGCCGATTGAACTGTTGACCTGGTTAACCCCTCCGCATTTCATATCTCTATCTATCTATCTATCTATCTATCTATCTATCTATCTATCTATCTATCTATCTATCTATCTATCTATCTATCTATCTATCTATCTATCTATCTATCTATCTATCTATCTATCTCAGCGCCGCTTAGCATCGATTTGACGTAGCATACATTTTCAAGCGCCGATGTGACGTTGGTGTCACTTATCATTGCTGTTAAAGAGAAACCTTTTGAATGGAGATCCTTTAATAAGGGTCAAATGTACAGTCGCTGTTGAAATAATCGCTGCCCCGCCACGGTGGTCTAGTGGTCATGGCAATCGGCTGCTGATCCGAAGGTCGCGGGATCGAATCCCGGCCGTGGCGGCTGCATTTCGATGGAGGCGAAATGTTGAGGCCCGCGGGTGCTGTGCGATGTCAGTGCACGTTAAAGAACCCCAGTTGGCCGAAATTTCCGAAGACCTCCACTACGGCGTCTCTCATAATCAGAGCTGGTTTTAGGACGTTAAACCCCACAAATCAATCAATGAAATAATTGCTCAATCTGCGACAAGACTGACGCACTTCGACTGCATAGTGACCGGTTATGACAATGTAGAACCTGGTTCTTTTCTCTGATACGTTCAGATAAGATACTATGTTGTCTGGACAGACGAAGCGAACTCCACGCTACGGTAATCCAGTGGCCATGGAACTCGGCTGCTGATTCGATGGTCGCGTGGTTGAATCTCGGTCGCGGCAGCTGCATTTCTACGGAGGCGAAATGTTGAGGACCTTGTGCTGTGCGACGCTGGCACACGATAAAGAACCCCTGGCGGTTGAAATTCCCGGAGCCCTCCACTACGGCGTCTCTGATAATCACATCGTGGTTGTGACGCGTAAAACACCAGAAATTAGTGTTATTGTTATAGACGAAGCGAAATGTTTTCACTAACACCCGCCATTAAGGAGTCATTGAGCAGCAAAGTGATCGTAACATTGATGATCAGAGGTTCCGTAACATGATAGGGCTGCTTCGCGTAGGCCCCACAGTATGCAGTAGGGAGTTGCAACGAGGAAAGATGCGACAAATGCAATTTCATCTTTCACATGATTTGGCGACATCGAATTAAATCAGGACGTCCTGTAATTTTTTTTTTCAAAAGTGAAATGACCTAATATAATAGCTGAATTCGAATAATCGCCTGCAGAGATCTTACGTGCGTCTCGCGGACAGTTTCTCCGCTTCACACGACTTTACAGTTCTCACGATCAGCTTGCTGTGATTACTTGCTGCGTGCTAGAGATGCGCGAGTGGTGGATTTTGAGAGAGTATTGAATACGATGCGAGCAGTGACAGAAGCTACTTGAATTGAGTTTCATATCAAATATCAAATAGCTACTCTTACAAGTAATCCAAATCCATGTCGACGTTCTCATTCGTAACTTTAACATTTAAAGCACGAATGCAGCGCCCGGAGAAAAGAAGCAGACCATTTCTATCCATAGAACTGTTCATGAAACACGAAAGATCATTGCATATACTTGTTCTATATTTTGTATATGTACACGTTATCCACACAGATGTCATTGCCTTCTTGCCATCAAGTGACACTTCGCACATTATGCGTTCATACGCTTCGCGTAGTTCATACCATCTCTCTCTCTCTCTCTCTCTCTCTCTCTCTCTCTCTCTCTCTCTCTCTCTCTCTCTCTCTCACTCTCTTCATTTCCCGAGACTAGGTCTGGGCTCTTCCTGTTACGTCATGGGCAGCAGTTCACCGCTCCGAAAATTCCTGCCGCCCCACCGTTCAGGGCACGGTGGTTCAGGTCATTGTTGTGCGCACGCTGTCATAACCATTTAGCGCTATATCATAACTTGGGCACCATTGTGTGCTAAGCAGGCAGACTCGCAGTTTCTTGCTGTACATTTGCGTACGCGTTCGCAAGATACGTAACGCTACGCGACTCCTCACACTGCGTTTACATCTGCTTGATGCGCGCTTCCGTTTCCGCATAGCATACGTTGCACCGATTGTTCCATCTATCTCTGCAAGCCATATCAAACATGACCACAAAACACCATGCACGTGAGCCGTGCGCTTATACGATAAGTTCAGTGATTTTAAACGAGAAACTGATCAGCGCGAGAAATGACAAAGGCGTAAATGTATAGGCACTTTGGCCGTTAAAACCGATTGCACGAGTGTTCGCACGTATAGGCGCCGCGTTAGTTACACGGATTCTTTAGAAAGTCTTAGCGCTTTAGTCTTACAGCGTTATTTGCGCAGACACCCTGGATTGGGTCATGCGTATATGCATGTACAGTGGGCGTCAAATGAAATGCGAACAGCAGTGCGCGTTGTCTAAGAAATAACGATCGTATAGCGCACGCCGTCCAGTTACAGGCGCATCCATCCAGCTTGGCGGTCTGGAACCCCCCCCCTTCTGCCTATGTGTAATATTATTGCACCATATTTATCTAAGTAGATGAAAAGTTTCGCGGAATTACAGGCACGTATTTAGTTTTCCTTGCTTTTGTATTTGTATAGGGGACATCGTGTACAGCTCTCCATTGGAATTATGATTCACTTTCAATAGCGTGCTTGCGCATGCGGGCAGTGTCGTACATACTACAAGAGACATCATGACACGCGCCTCTGCGATCTGTGGAACACTTGTGTACGTGGTGCCACGGGCGCGGCACTGAAGTTCACTATTATATTCTCTTTTCCTTTCAGCGTTAACTACCGGCTCGGCCAACACGGCAGCACATGTCATCGGCGGAGTCTATCACTCGGAGCAACAGATCGCGACATTACGAAGAAATAAAGATTAAAACGTCGTCTTGAAATGTGGGCCACGTTGTTTATTGATGAAGCTCGTCATTTGCACCCTCCAAGGTGGTGTAGTGGCTGTGGCACGTGACTGCTGACCCGAAGGTCGCAGGATCGAATCCCGACCGCGGTGGCTGCATTTCTATGGCGGCGAAAATGCTAGACGTTCGTGTGCTGTGCGATACCGGTGGACGGTAAGGAACCCCAGGTTGTCAAAATTTCCGGCCCCCCCTCCCCCTCCCTCTCACTACGGCGTCTCTCATAATGATACCGTGGTTCTGGGACGTAAAACCCCATGAATTATTATTATTATTATTATTATTATTATTATATTATTATTATTATTATTATTATTATTATTATTAGCTCGTCATTACCGGCGTGATCGTAGCATATTAAATGTAGGAAAACGGGAGCGCAATAACGTGCGTAGCCGTGGTGTATCTGCTTGGCTTTGGAATCAAATACTACATGGAACCAACTATGTGCAGCAACTCCTCGATACATGACACGCTTACCACTGTACGGACTTTATCAAAGTTGTTCCAGTAAGCGTAAAAGCACGCAAGAAAACGACCTGCGTTTTTGTACGCAGAACCGAGACCCTCCGATGCTTTACGAGCGCCCGTATTGTGTGACAACGTATTCACTCCTTTTGCGTATAATATGCGTGCGCCGAAAGCGGCTTCCTATAGATCCACGTATGTGGAGCGTGGAATCAGTGATAAGCTCATCTCCTATTGTCCGTACCACAACTGACACCTGCGGCTTGTGCTGCTCGGCGCTCGCTCAGTTGAGATCGAGTTTCTGGATTCTGTATGTGAACGACCCGCGGACCTGTCTGCGGCGGGCGATCGCGTTCAACGCCTTTCGAGGAAGAAGACGTCACATTCGTCAGTCGGATCGTGGCCCGGGGAATATACACACACAGGCTCAGTGAGTCTCTAATGGCCATTGATAAAATCTCGGTACGCGGCCGCTTCCACTTATAGATGGCAACATCAGCCCGTGGCTCGCTCGTGCCTGCCTGTCGTCTTAGTTGTCGAACGCCTGTCTATACGAAAGCGACTGCGGAAATGCTTTGAGAATAGGAGCGCAACTACAGTACCGGCGTGCTCTCTCAGCTGAGAAACAAGAATCGCAATGTGTTATAAGCGGCAAGAAACAAGCACCGTATCGTTGGTATATCGGTAGGCATGCATTACGGGGGTTTTCTTAGGCGTTATCTGACTTGGCCAAAGAACAAGGAATACCTTAGGGGAAACACGGTGGTCTGTGCTGACGTCTGTGACGGAGTGTTCATTATGCGAATGGAAGGCTTCCAGTAGGAAGAAGGTGCAGTCGACTGCTTCGTCCGGACAGCTATGTATATACTTAGACGAGTTGATTCAATGCTGTGAGTGACATCCTTAGCAGATCAAGTCTGTAATGCACTCTGCATTGTAGTGGTGTCAGTCTGTAGTAGGATCAAGTCTGTAGTGGTGTCAGTGCTTCCTCTGGCTTCTATTTCTCCGGGCGCGCGGACTCGAAACGCCTGGCGTGTGTTCATGTATTGGTGCTCATTGATGGCAGGTACGTCAGTCTGGTCACGCTCCTCGCTACAGCCGCTGGCATTCGCGGGAATATAACAATAACTTACGCGCTGCTCCTGTATCGGTACTTTAACCTCCGGTTCAGGGAACGACTCATACTTATGAAGAGAATTACTATAGCGCTGACAAACAGTGCTACGACGTTAGTCGGAAAAGAGTTGATTGTCGCAAAACTAATGTTCTTTTTTTCCGTTTTGTCACTCAATTGCGGGTCGAAATATACAATGATGTCCTTATAAAGGAAAAACTAGCATCCACCCCCTCCGTATACAGCCCAAAGCTACAAGGCACAAAGCTACAAGCTTGTGTCAGCTAAGCTTTCATTTCTGAAAACACTGTATGGATTTCCTTGTAGTAAAGTTGAAAGTTGGGTGAGTTGCAGAGAGTTCACCTTGTTTGAAGCAACGCACAATAAACAAAAGACCTTCTGTCCCTCGTTTCTTGCGCGCTGCACCAAACTTCAAGATTTCCTTAGAGCTTTACGTCACAGAACGGGTGGGTGCTAACTTTCTCTTTCATAATCAATAATTCACCTCGCGGAGTTCCTCAGAACTATCTATGCCCATGTGCTTTTATGCCCATGTGCCCGTGTGCTTCGATCTGTCTATCGATTCGCCCTCGCGCTGTAAATTACTACACTTCTGATTAGCTCAACTGGCAGAGGGAGCGCCCCTGACAGGCATTGGTCCGGGACTCGAACTCCGGACCAGGATGAATTTGTCAACTAAAGAAGTTTTCACTTCTGAGAAATCCGTATGGATTTCCTCCTGGCTTTGTGCTACAGAACGGGTGGCTACTAATATTCCCTTTCATAATCATAAATTACAACCTTGCGGAGTTCCACAGAACTCATTTGCCAGTGACGTTCTTATTATTTGAAACTATAGACTTGTTCCCGTAATGTAGATTGCTCGAACGTACAGCCACTATACCCTTAGGGCCCGAAGGAAAGAAACTGCAGCAATCGGACAGTCACTCTACCTTCACTGATGTAGGTCGCATCCTTGATTAATTTTGCACACGCAGAAGCAAATACGTAAAATGGAATGCGGGCTTTCTAACGCGTCCGGGCAAAGTATATAATTGACAGCCTTGTTCCCGCTGTAATTCCTTACACGGCAATGTAAGCGTTCGCGATGAGCCTATTGGTCGGGTAACGAAGCAACTTCGAGTCTCGATGCTCCACCATTAAAGGAGCTTCGCAGTCGTAAAATGTTGTTGTCGTTGCCGTATTTACCGAGGACGCGCGCATCATCACACAGAGTCTGCAGGTTATGTCTTCACGCAAGTCGTTTTGACAATGAACGGTGGTGTTTCAGTCTGCCGAGGCTGAATTGTGTGTGGCAAATTTTATGTCCTATACCGAGCAGCTTTATAAGTAATTAGCCTTTTATGTTCAAACATAATTATCTGGAGCATTATATTCGCTTCCGAACGCCTTCGGCTAGCTACCGACAAGGTCGTAAGTGCGGTGAAAAAGATTTAGGTCAGAAATGATGGGAGGCTTGGGCGGAAATTAAGATATGCGTACGAATCGGCGCATTGTTTATGGTCGAATAAAATAATCCAGTTTTGTCGAAGACAATTTGCTCCTATCGTTCGCAAACGAGTCTTATGTGTCTCATGGCTTCATTTAAGTTAATAACAGGGTAACCATGGAACAAAAGGGCCCAGATATTTTTTATCTGCAGCAGGGAAAAGCTAGGGACTTCAGAACAGGTGTGATCACCCTTTTCAGCGTCACCGTGAATTAGGAGGAGAGAAAAACTGAGCTCCTTTTCCCCTTCCTCCTACTTCGTGCAAGTATGTGCCTTCACCATGCGCCCTTTTCGGTTACACAAGATTGCCTCCACCTGAAAAATACAAACAGGCGGGTACGCCTGATTGTATTTTTGCGCGTGTTCGATAGCTTACCAAGCGTTTTCCCCTCGCAAAAATGGCACTTTTGGTATTGTGAAAAGGTAACGTGCGTGCCGAGTGTCAAAAAGGTCGTTGTTCACTTCATTGCTCCGTCAAGTTGCACAATGTTGCCTCCCCACGGTGGTTTAGTGGCTATGGCGCTCGGCTGCTGATCCGAGGGTCGCGGGATCGAATCCCAGTCTCAGTGGCTACATTTCGTTGGCGGCGAAATGTTGAGACCCGTGTGCTGTGCGATGTCAGTGCACGTTAAAGAACCGCAGTTAGTCTAAATTTGCGGACACCTCCGCTACGGCGTCTCTGGTAATTATATAGTAGTCTTGGGACGCAAAACCCTATAAATAAATCAAGCGTTAAGTTGCACAATGTTCTTATTTATTTCAGGAAACGAAAATGTGGCTTCTTCTATTCCAGTAAACTAGAAACAGATTTTAGAAGTGTTGCATGAGTTGGTGTTTAGAGATGGAAATCATTGGGAAACTTTCTCAACAAGACGACACATAGGAAGAAGACGGCACAACACAGGCGCCTGTGCTGTAACATCTCTTTTCTTGTTGCGCAGAAGGAGATAAGAGATAGAGAGAACCATGTTGCTCACAAATGCATTCTTACAACCGAGACCAGTCGTGCTTAGCGCGGGCACCGCCATTATTGAACCGACCTCGCTGCCTTTAGCGCGTATAGCTCGACCTATTTACTGTTTTATTGCGCGTAACACGCTGGATAAAAGAAAAAGCTACCGCATTACGCCGACCCCCTCGACGCGATACATTGTACCCCTGCGTCAAGGTCGCTGCCTCATCGGCCAAGCGGCCTACTTGAAAAAATGCATCGGTGAACGTAACCGTCTTCGTCATCGACAAGAATTAGGATGGGTGCGCGTCGGAGTGTCCACTGCAATCACGGCCCATTCTCAAAGCGTCGGCGACTTCGCGCATCTAACAGGGCATATAAAGGCGAATGCATGCGTCCTCTTTCAATTTCCTTGCACGACATCTACCGCTCTTTTCGGTAGTACTTATGTGCCTCACGTCATAAGTTGTTTGTATGGGCAAAGGACGTAACATACTCCCATATCTCTCTCTCACCACCGCCAAGGAAGCCAACCTTTTTCTCACGGTATACAGGTCAAGATGAACTAAAGCGTCCCATAGCTGCGTCAGAAGTCGGCCGCTCCCACGAAAAGGCGCATTACGGAAGCGGGAATACTTCTCTGCGATCATTATGAGCGCTGTAAGAAGTGGCTTGAATCATCTCGCAGCCCCAGTTTGGGCCATTCTTGGTTCAGCCATTGATGCAAGTAGTCTAAGTGCTGCCTCTGATGGGATTAACGATAATCGTCAGGCATAGGGAACGGGCGCTCGATCGAGGGGCAGTGGTACGCACAATACCATGAACCTAAACGCTCGCAAGCGTCTGCCTATAGGAGAAAAGAACGTAGAGGGTGGGAGGGAAGTTAAATATGGTGTTGGGTAGTGGAACGTTTGTGTGCAGTATTTTCTGAAATAGACAAGCAAACTTATAATTTATTAGCGCCGTAAATACTAGAATACGAAGTTTAATAAATAGAATGCCACTAGGGTAGTGAATGGGGGGAGAATTTTATTATGCTAAAAGCCCCATTTTGTAAATGCAGTATAGGTGTTCAGTAAGTTTTGTATGTCAGGCTCCGTGCTTCACAGCAGTAACCGAGATGTGCAAGAAACAGGGAAAATTATATGCAACGAAGTAAAGAAGGAGGAAAATATTGCTGGGAGCGGCGCAACGCACAACAGCTAAAACCCAATTTTCTACACTCGGAGTTGATTTGCTCTCTCCGATGCAATGGACGGTCAAAAACAACTCCCAAGTTTCTAAATGTGTCGACCCTATCCTGAGTTCGGTTACCCAAAGCAATATTAAAGCTGCTATAGTTTAACGTTGTCCTGCTAGAGCGAAATACGACGTGTTTAGTTTTCTCGGCATTTATGGCTATCCCGTTTTCTGTAAACTATTTATTCATTATTGGCTTGAATTCGTCACCCTGTCGAAACACTGACCCCATTGACATCTTTATAGTTCGACCACTTTTTGTCACTTCAAATCATTATTCAGTGGAAATCCTTATTCAGTGGGAATCCTTATTCAGTGGATATCACCTTCCAGTGTACCTCTGTGGTTCGAACATATAGATGGTGGGAGGTAAAATCTATATATCATAATGTCGTGGGTGCACAGTGAGTGCCTTCTGTGAGCCAATGTCGTGAGGACAGCGTCAGATGAATCGTAATGTCGCACAGTACCTGTCGCTGGTCAAGGTAGTGGAAAGGAGCTCATTTGAACCGATAACGATCTATCGCTAAGACGGCATGCTGCTATCGCGTCGCGATTAGTCGAGGGTAGCACGTGGACGTCTTCATTTCGAGAACATGAGCGCTAATAATGCTTAAGCCTTGCGACGGCTTTAACTACTCTCCTGTACAGTAGTTTTTGAGTGAGGAAACACCGCAAATGCAGAACTTGCAAGTGCCCGAAACCTACGTTCTAGAACTACGGATCAGCCTTGGGAAACGGTTTAGTTAGTATCCTTTAGGATGAATGAATATCAATGCGTATGAGTCGTTGTGTGGCCCAGTCCTGCTTACGCCTCATAGGAATGCAGCTGCAGCTGCAGGAAATGTTGCGTTTCTTTTACTTCTGTCTTAATATCTATACTGCCTCAAAAATTAAAAAATAAAATAAATAAGTTAGAGGATGTTTAAATTTGCCTTTAAGGGTGGAACGAAATAGCGCCAGTGAATACCGTTCGCGTTGACTTCTCATAGAACATTTATTAAAATTAACGCCTTCTCCAAAGGATGCTGGAATTATTTGGGATTCCTCGTAATAGAATTATATTTTCTAAGAATATGGTCCGAGCTATTATGTGTGTAGGATTTAGTTAAGCCGTAGTCTACAATTCTTTTTTCCCACGGATTTCACTTTGCGCGCTAATGTCGAGCACATGCTTACGCAAGGTCGTTCGAAACGGTTATGTCAGGGCATGGGGGTACTCCGGAGCTAAAATTGCTATTTTCTTGAGTTCGACCAACCAACAAGTTACAAAAAGACGGCGACAACACGAACACAATATAAGAACACAGGCATGCTTTCTCCTATTGTGCGTTTTCATGCTTGCTCACAATGAAGCAGTGGAAAGAAAGCCAACCTTAAGCGCACAAGCATATGCGCATGCGCCAGAGATCGCTATACATGTGTTCACTCGCGAAATGCCTGCCACCCCGACCGAAGCCCACACAAAAGAGAATGAACCTTCTTATTTACCTATTTATTTCTTTTTTTTTCCACAGAGAAATGTCATGTTGCCACTCCTCTTGCATACGCTAATATCCTGGAAGCTATAGTTTGTCTTATCTTCTCGTGCAAAGCGTGAGCCTAAAAGGGCGGTTAAAAAAAGACCGCCGCTTTCGTGTTATTCCGGGGCGAAACCTTCTTTTGCGCCAGAACAAAAGCCCCGCCGGCCGAAACTGAGGTCCCAACAGATAAGGCTTCGACGAAATGCCGACCCGCATGTTTCTCAGGGCCCCTCCCCGTGTACGACCGTTCACGCAGGGGCCCGTTTCGTTGTTCGCGGAGCTTCTTACGAAAGACGACTGACATCCGAGAAGAGCTCCAAATTTGGATACAATGTGAGCAACCGAGAAAGAGCTCACGCATGCAGCGCCTTCACAAATGCTACTTCGATTCTTCTCCCCTTGGGACGCCATCTTTCCGGCCTTTTGTGTACGCATGCTCCGCACGAAGAGGTTTCGGAAACTTCTGCGTTACGTGTCCGAACTTCCGTGTGTGTGTGTGTGTGTGTGTGTGTGTGTGTGTGTGTGTGTGTGTGTGTGTGTGTGTGTGTGTGTGTGTGTGTGTGTGTGTGTGTGTGTGTGTGTGTGTGTGTGTGTGTGTGTGTGTGGTGTGTGTGTGTGTGTGTGTGTGTGTGTGTGTGTGTGTGTGTGTGTGTGTGTGTGTTGGCGGACTACTACTCGTACCCACATCCCTCGCTGTGAAAATGTCGACGCTGTGCGAGGGAAGTTTAAATGCGCGAGCGTAAAGTAACTGAAGATGATCGTGACATGACCACATCCGCGCTATTCATCTACAGGCAGCTCAAGTGGCGTTGGAAGGGGTCATGTGTTCCTCTGCAAGCTGTGCTATGCACTGTAGAGTTGTACACTGCACTGTCTCACACAAACGACTATTTTTTGGGGGAGGGCGGCATGCGATGGCTGTTGGATCGGTATATAGCTTTTAGTGTCGTTTCAGTTGTCGTAGCTGTTGCTGAATTTGTTTAGGCTACATGCCCGCGCCCATTAGTTAAAAGTCAACACTAGTCCCTTGTTCACGACATACAGCCTTTTGCTGTTACATGAAGCCCACGTTAAATTCCTACGAGTGAGTATGCGGAAGAGGTGGTCCTTGCGGAGAGCGCCCAAAAACGGTAATCCGAAAACGGTAAAATATGTATTTGAACATGTCATCATCATCATAATCATCATCATCAGCCCATATTATGTCCACTGCAGGACGAAGGCCTCTCCCAATGCTCTCAATCCCTTCCTGTCCTGTGCGACCTGATTTCATTTGATGCCTGCGAATTTCTTCATTTCGTCACTCCGTCTTACTCTCTGTCGTCCACGGCTGCGCTTACCCTCTCTTGGTATCGTGTTAACATGCAAAAAAATTTTAAAAAATGGAGAGAGCAGCCATAATGCGGGCTAAATAATGCATCGTTTTTCGATAAAGAGGGCTCGACGATGTTGCGGAAATATTCACTGCATATCAGGTAGAGCGCTTGTATAGCGACCAGCTCAACATCTTGGCTTAGATGTCCGTTTGTCAAACCTGCAATCGCAAAGGATCATTCGCATATGTGGTAACACGGTGCTACTGATACCCTTCACTAACGTGTATGGTGACCGCACATTAACTGAAAACGCGCGGATACTGCGTGGAAGTAGTGATATCGAAGAAGGTTGATGATTGATCTGTGGGGTTCTACGTCCCAAAACCAGCTATGATTATGAGAGACGCCGTAGTGGAGGGCTCCGGAAATTTCGACCACCTGGGGTTCTTTAACGTGCACTGACGTCGCGCAGCACACGGACCTCAACATTTCACGTCCATCGAAATGCAGCCGCCGCAGCCGGAATTCGAACCCACGACCTTCGGATCAACAGCCGAGTGCTATAACCACTTGACCACGGTGGCGGTGCTTCGAAGGAGGTTGACCTGCCCGGTAAACCCAAAAATTAGAGGTGTAAATTTGTACGTATCTCTCAAGGAAAGGAATGAATCCTATTTTGGGCGTCGGCTCGTGAAATCGGATGCTCTATGTTTGCACCGCCATCTATCAACTCTTAAGCTTACACAAGGCGCTGAAACACACTGATACCGAAGGTATGAAAATAGCCATTGAAAGAAGTTTGGCACTACATATTTGTTTCCGCTCGTCCCTTTCACATTCGCATTTGATCTCTATCACCCCGCACGCATCTTGCTCGCGTTATGTCGACCGTTTTTACGAAGCTTGCTCTACAAATGGGCACGTACAATGAGCAGTCAGCCATTACCCATTATGTTGGCTTTGGAACAAAATACCTTAGCCATATCGATTTCAGATTCGCATCAGTTCTGTGACCCGAGACAGTTTCCGAGTGCGGCACTCACAACGGAAGAGAGATAGAGAGACGTAGCACTTGCACGTTCCCAGCGGCAGAACATCTCTTTTGAACGCCTTGAATGCGAGTGATCGTCGATTGTCCGTATCCACCAAGAGCCCGT
>CM023486.1:69633555-69834059 GCA_013339685.2 Hyalomma asiaticum | reverse complement strand
CGTTGACAGCCGTTTACCCGCGGCAATCGAGTCAATATGGACGCAGCATAAAATGCCGAAGGGAGCCGTCACGCTACCGAAATGCCTAGAAAAAGAAAATCATTAACCGCCTGGGGCTACACTGTAAGAATACCGGCACTGTGTAAAGTGGTATGTCTTCATTGCTATAGAAGACAGATGAGGATTGAGAGGAAGATACTGGACAGACGAGGCGAGCTTTTAGGCAAGAGCGCTGATTAAGGGGCACCGGCTCCACTCTGTAAGACCTGCTTTGTTTTATTTTTATTATTTAACCTGCCTGTCTTTTTTGTTTTTGTTTAGTTTTTTTCGGTTCGTCGCCTTGTCACACACGCGATCGCCACGGGGGCAAAACATGGTTAGAATGCTTACGCATCGTCCCGGAGCTAGGCAGACCGCTTTCGGTTCACCGAGCTCGTCGAGTTGCATCGCAATTTTGTCCGCGCGTGGGTAGATAGCCCCTGCAGTGCGCCCGCTACCAACGTGAGTTGCGTGTGCAAGCATGCAGCGGGCGATGTGTCCCGGTGTGCCAACGCCTCGTCGCGTGGTGCTGCTCGTCGCGCCGACCCCGCCTGTAGTAGTTCCCCTCGTGTGGCGGTTGGGACTGACAAAGCGATAAGAGGGACAAGCGACGGCCTACGCGTTCTACAGAAGAAAGAAAGAAAGAAAGAAAGAAAGAAAGAAAGAAAGAAAGAAAGAAAGAAAGAAAGAAAGAAAGAAAGAAAGAAAGAAAGAAAGAAAGAAAGAAAGAAAGAAAGCTAAAGCGACACATGTGGTTATGTCATCGAATGCTGTCGTGGGCGAAGGTTATTTCTATACCTCGAGAGAACGTGGTTTGAATAGGATTTCACTTAATTACACAAAATGAGCCCTATCGACGACCACACGCCGACTCGGTAAAGATGTCAGGCCGTCGAATGACGCGCGTGTTTTCTGTCTAATGCCACGTGGAGGAAGTTTGGAGGGAAAATGTACCACGGGCTGGTGATACCTTTTGGGGTACGCATTGTTTGTTACTATTCTATTCCGCTCACCAGTGGTATTTAGGTGGCATTACAGCGAGGAGTGGGAGGTTGCATGTGAAGGCATGACAAATGTGACAGCAGAGTACAAACATTTTGAGCGTGGCACAAGGCAGTATTGGTTTCAAAGCGCACAGGTGCACACGGGTTTAAATGCAGATGAACAATGCACACATGCAAAGCGCCGTAGCGAGGAGGTCATGTTCATCAGTACTCAGTGACGTATTCTGTTCCCCCAGGGGTGTCGCTTGTTGAGTAGCGGGAGCTTTCCACCTGTCTTTGAAACCAAATGGCGAATTCCCTGTTGCGTTCACTGCAATAATATTTGGCTCACATGTTCGCAGGAAGCTCCACGGCTGATCGGACCGTTTCCTAACCATGTCCGCAAAGCGTTGCAAGGCTCCATTAATAAATCGGTTGCCATTTGTTATCGTGCGCGTGTGGGATCCTCATTAGTCTCTTCGCTCGGCAGCGCCTGCTACAGCACGATAAGAAAAAGGATCTCACATACAATAAAAAAGAAGAAAGTACCCAGTAAGTACGTTATGTGTTGCTAAGTAGCTAAAATTTGATATTAGTGGAACTAATATTGTGCAGAATGTCGCTATCTGACATAAAAATGAAAATTGTTTGAGGAGACAAGACGGCCCTCGCTAACGTTGAAGAGACTACGGAGACTTCGCCATGAGCTTACCGCCGAAATGATGACAAGGATGTACACAGTAATGAATAATGTACATGCATAGTTATGATGACGACGATCGTCATTACAATTATGAGCGTGTTATTTCCACGAATAGTGCTGCGGACGACAGCTATTGATCGAATACAGCAGGACCAGGTGAAGACGACGACAACGCTTGAATGCTGTTGCGCACTGCACTTTCATGGCAAATCCAAATCTTCGTACCTCGAAATTGCTCCCACTAGTTGATTAAACCTCAAATTATTTTATTATGGTTCATTTCTATTATAGTCTATCATTTTCTAACATTTCATTCTACTTACGTTACCGATTCTTATTTTCCTTTGTGTTTTAGCTAAATTTTTTTCCCTCTTTATATTACCCGCCGGCTTCATGGCCAATTCCCCCGTTAGTGGGCAAGGAGACAAACTTCAAGCGAAAGAACGAAAAGGAAAGAAAGAAAGAAAGAAAAAAGAAAGAAAAGAAAAAGATTAAGAGAAAAGAAAGAAGAGAAAGAAAGAATAAGATGAGAAAGACTAAGAAGAAAAGAAAGAAAGAAAGAAAGGAAAAAGAAAATAAAAAAAGACCAAAGAAAGAAAGAAAGAAAAGGCTTGAGCACCCGCCGCTTGCGCAATTTATTTATTTTTGTATAAGGCCTCTCGTCTTCGGTTTCTCGTATGACAGAGTCCATTTAAGTATGCAAAACCTACACAAGATGCCAGTTAACGTCACTTTACGTGGATTCTTTCCGCAGAAAACCTCTCCAAGAGACGCGAATGAGTGTCATCCCATTAAGGCATATACCGTATACTGATGTATATACCAGCAACCAACACGTGGCAGCACAAGCGGAAGCAGCTATACAAACACCGGCTTGCTTTTGTTACATAAGCACTTAGCGAATGAGAAGGAATCGCAAATGGAAATGGTGTGGCTTCGACGTATATGGGGCTCACGAAAGACGGTACCGGGCTCCATGCGACGTATATTAACGGAGAATAGATGTCGCCGCTGATGACTCACAGCTAATGCGGCCGAGAGGTCGGAGAAAGAGGGGAAGCTTAAGACCGAAGCCTTGATACTAACCAGAGTAGTTATCGAGTCTAAATGCATAGAAATCTAAAGGCGGAAGTCTTTTCCGACTCCACAGTTCATCATTATTTCTTAGTGTTAGAGTGAAGCTCCCAGGCTGCGAACGCCGAACCAACGCTTCGTACAGAAATAATTTTTTTCTTAGCTGTTTTGATAACAACGCGAAACATCATGTCGTATGTTTCGAATGCATCAGGAAGGCACCATCCCTCCTCTGGATTTTCAGTTGACGCGCCGGACATAACTGTGGTATAAGCAAGCCCAATAAGCATTCACGCTGTTATACCTTAGCATGGATGGGTGATTTCCAATCACGTTTTCGTACAGTGACGTTTTCGTGGGGTTCATTTTATTCAGGCTGCATCATGAGCAGTGAAAAAGGTGCTTTATTGAAAGCCTAAGCATTCATTTCGAAATTCACCGAAATTCACGCACGTGAACATTGCTGTGCTGCGGCTTTAGCGGCTGATTGTGGGAACGAACTCTCGTGTCGGGTTCGACATGAGAACTACGTGGTAGACTGAGCCATTGACGGAAGCTGGCATTTTTTATGTCAGTAACGTGGCTTAGCTCTGTACACAGCGAAGTGCTCGGCTGCAGCGCTTGGCGCGTCTTCTAGAGCAGCTATTGCGTAGACACGAAGAAAAACAACTTTCTGCACAGTTTTACAATTTCTTTCCAGTCAAATCCTATTTGTAGATCGTTAAGGTAACTTTTAACTACCCATAATTACAGGTCAGTTTATAGATGCACTATTTAACAAGCCCCGATTCCAACACTGCTGACTGATGCCGCTCCTGTTCCCAAAAAAGAAAGAAATCCTCTCGACAGTCACTGAGCAGCGAAAGAAATATCATGATTTGTCTGCTTGTGGCAGCGAAAAATCGCATTGGGGTTCCTATACGTAACAAGCAGACACAACGACTTGCACAATACTCGGTTAAACTGACGCGCCGGCCGTCATTAAACTCTTTTCTGGATCCCAAAGAAAGAAAGAAAGAAAGAAAGAAAGAAAGAAAGAAAGAAAGAAAGAAAGAAGAGCAGTAATATACTACAAAACAGGCGCCCTCGAGACCAAAGACAATAAGGACAACCAATCCTTTGCTTTTTTTTTATTCACCGATCGAAAACGTAAAAGGAATCAGATAAAAAAAATAAGGAGAAGTTGGTTCTACAGGTGCCCTAATCTCCTTCATGAGCAGCGGATGTCAGGCGCGTTTTATCATCTTCTCCTTGCTGTTATCTCATTTTTATGGCGCAGAGCGCCATCAGTTTTCTTATCGATTTACGGCCACGTGAGGAACGATATACTGCAGCGCTCAGAAATGGAGCTGTACCTTTAGTAGACGACACTTAGCCGCTGCAGAAGCCCAATTTTCTTCCCACGTTCCAGCGTCATATATTTATTTTATTTTTCACGAGAACTACCAGCATAAAAGGAAGGGACAAATAAAAGAAAGCTAAGAAATATGTATTTTTCGAAGCACATCTTTTTTCAAGTGGCGATGTCGAAAACGAGACATGGTTCTGTCATAACTCGCCGGAGCTGCCTCGAGCGTACAGACGACGACGTTATTGATTGTCGCCGCGTGAGAGACGTAATTTTCGTGTCGCTGCCACCGCACGGCTCGTCGATAATGGAGTTCGGCACGTTGCGGCCGCGGCCTTTTCTATATACCTGAGAACTTCGTTCATATCGTTTCGTGTATTGCCCTTGTCCATATCTATCTATCTATCTATCTATCTATCTATCTATCTATCTATCTATCTATCTATCTATCTATCTATCTATCTATCTATCTATCTATCTATCTATCTATCTATCTACAATGCTGACAACGACGCAGGGTCCGCTAAGACAGCTTTTCTGCAAAAATAGTAGGTCATTCAGGCACGCACATGCCATGCTTCTCTTTCCTCCCATTTTCTGGACAGGTGAAGGGCTGCTGACGTTTTTTGTCCTTTAAGGTAAAGTACGTTGCTATATTTTTCTATGGACGTTTTCGTTATTTATTTATTTTCCTTTTCGTAGTTTTCTGGTAGCCCTGATTATAGCATTTGGATAAAGGCGTTACTTTGAAGCGTTTTAAGAACAAAAAAATGTCAGTCTTTCTTTGAAACGGGGCAATCCGAAGACACGAGAAGCCCACTTGCTGTGTTTGCTAATAATAATAGTAATAATAATAATAATAATAATAATAATAATAATAATAATAATAATAATAATAATAATAATAATAATAATAATCGCCGCTCCCTCCAGTTTGTTTCTCGGTTTCCTTATCTCAGCATGCATGACCATACTACCAGAACTGAGCACTTCGGATTATTGTTGAGTTGTTTATTGACTCGCACCTCAGTGTAGCTCTTCCTCCCTTCCCTCGTTCTTTGACTTTCGCGCTATGGAAATGTAGCCGCGACTGCGGGGATCGAACCCGAAACTTCGCGGTATACACACAAACAAACATACGAACGCACACTCACTCGCCACAGCGCCTGAAGTTTTCTGCATCTCATGCACACGGTTCGCTGCCTTCGGTATCACTGCGTGACATCAGGCATCGGACGACGAACGCTCGACCTAGGACAGCCTCGCCGTTAAAAAAAAAAAAAATTGCCGCATATCCACGGAGAGAATGATGGTGAGTGGGCGAAGCTCGGGAGGTTCATCGTAGATCGTGCCGAGTTCTGGATTAATTTAGTTAACGCGCACGCTACGAATCCTCATGGTTCAACTATGCACAAGTGAAATCTCCCACCGGCACTTCATTGCAAGTCAAGATCCAGTGCATATATATATATATATATATATATATATATATATATATATATGGGTTGCCGGTGAACGCTTCTCCAACGCGAGCAGTCGGTATTTCTCAATCAAGAAACTCGCTAGGAGACGCTGCCTGCGCCAACGTTGTCTCTCGCGGGTGAAGGCGCGTTCTCCTTCTTTGCGAGCTGGTAGCGCGTTCATCGAAGAAAGAGCGTTTCCATAGTCAACGCGCGTCTTTCGCTCTCTCTCTCTCTCTCTGTCTCTCTCTCTCTCACACAAGACAGCAGAGGCACGCGCCGGGAGAGAGAGAGAGAGAGGCACGCGCCGGGAGGCACGCGCCGAGGGCGAGCGCGTGCCGGGAGGCACGCGGGTTACGCCTGACGACTGACGCCTGACGCCTGACGCATGACAAGGTTAGACTAAGAGGAGCTTCGCCCCTAAAAAAGCGCGCTCGAGCCTCTGTTGGTCTCCTAGACAAGGACAACGAGCTTAATGAAGCACGTTTAAGAGAAGGTAGAAGCGGTGTCCTGAGTCACCTCGAACGTATACTTTTAAAAGGCTCATGTTTATGGGTACTAAAGAGAAAGAAAAAAAAACAAGCAGTGCCACTTTACGTCAGCGGTATTAGCGTGATATCATGGCATGGACATTACTGCTGAGGGCACTGCAACAGAGAGCCAGGGTAGGATTAAAGTTCCTAGATATTTCATCCGTTAACATCTAGGGACTCTAGGTAGGATAGGACCTGACGAAAGGGGGACCTCTAGACCCCAAAACAATTGTCTTCCGCTTATGTATAACCGCAACAAGTTCCCTTAAGTGCTGCTTCATGAACTCATTCGGAATCATAAATAAAATAAAATAAAATAAAATGAGCAAATTGAGAGATTATGTTCTCTTGCAGTATGCTTGCCGTCGATTTCAGGGCCATGAGGCGAGGTATATTAGCAAATATGCAGGTTGTAAAAAAGCAAACAAAAAAAAAAACACGGAGAAATGAAACAATGCTGCTTTATGTTATCGCAGTAATCGATAGGTTGCTACATCTTGAGGATAAAACGATGGCAAAGTGGATCCTGCGGTTCACTACAAAGACACATTAACCGATTCCCAAATTTATGCAGACGATGAACTTCTTTAAAAAAATAATTCGCAATCTCACGATGCCAAATCAAGATACGACGATAAGATACGCCGTGACAGTGGATTGCAATTCAGTTCTGACCACCTGGGAATTCCTTATCGTTCACCGAAGAATGCTCGGTACACGGGCATACGTGCATTTGGGGCGCCATAAAAAGTGCGACTGCCGAGGCCGGGATTCGATCACGTGCTCGCGGCCTTAGCCAACGAACGCGTATGCGCGACACTGTTACGCGCGCCAACTATGCGAGGAAGTTTGTAATCAACGTGGGATCTATTAAATTTACGACTGCGCGAAGCCATTGGAATATATAGCCCAGTGGCTGCTTAGACCTGCGTATTCAAAGTGTACTGCAGGAACGCGCAGCAGATTCGTGAGCTCGCGCTGAACTTGCCTTTGTATAAAGTTTGTGCGCACCGTGTCCTTCATTAGGTACATCACGCTGTCCTTGCGGGTTAAGTACAATTTCGTCCTATTCGTGGCTACGCCGGTGCTGTACTCTTTATGGCTACACCTGGAGGTGATTTGTAACAGCAGACACCTATAACAAACGCGAAGATACATAGTGTACGTGAAGATATGTTCGTATGCGACGTGAATCTAAGCATTAAACTTCTTTCGATGATTTCATTGGTACACAGGAACGACTGCACAATCTGACTGGCCCCGCCACGGTGGTCTAGTGGCTAAGGTACTCGGCTGCAGATCCGAGGGTCGCGGGATCGAATCCCGGCCGCGGCGGCTGCATTTCGATGGAGGCGAAATGTTGAGGCCCGTGTGCTGTGCGATGTCAGTGCACGTTAAAGAACCCCAGGTGGTCTAAATTTCCGGAGCCCTCCACTACGGCGTCTCTCATAATCAGAACTGGTTTTGGGACGTAAAACCCCAGAAAACAACAACAACAATCTGACTGTACAATTTTTTTCCATGCATTGCTGTATCTTGTATATTAGTAAAAAAAATATTCTGACTTTGTATTGTATTCTCGCCTTTTTTTCCATATTTATTGCTCTGTATAATATTGCTATTATTACGACGTGATGTTAAGTCTGACTGTTAGTTTTGCTCTATAACTGCACTATTGCTGCTACCTGTACGGTCCCCAAGTCCTCTCAAGCTGTCTTTTCGATAGCTTTTTGCCTGGTGGAACCACCAACTTTTTGCGTTGGAAATAAAGTTCAAAGTTCAAATATACCCTGCTGGTCGTAACAACACCTGTTGTATGCTACGACCATTGCGGTCCGGTTTATATAACATACTATATAAACATACGTATTTTCTTTCGCGCGCGGAAGCACCGCGCCTTTCGCGCCACCATTACTAACGCATTTACCATGGCATGACAGTGTTACTAAAATATATCACGCTATAGAAGTAATAGAGTAGACGCCACGACGCTTCTGAACACATCACAATGCACTCAACATTCAGCAGTCCAGCTCGCCACTAGAGAGATAAACAGGTATCGTATATATAGACCAAATTAAGCTGATTTGAGTAATGCCCAGCACGTGACTCCTCTGCTTTCTTTCGCGAAGAAAACTACACATTTCAGACACGCAATATTTTAAAGAAAGCAGCTTTATCAACAGCTCTTTCTTTCTTGTTTTCTTTCCTTTTTTTTTTTTTTGAGCACGCAATCCCAACACAACCACTGCGAAAATACAGTTCCCTTAAATACCAGACAACAAGTTAAACAACTACTATACGAATAACGAAACGAAATCGGGAGCGAGCGCGCTCGAGACGTTTGATGCCGACGTGCAAGAGTTCTTTCTCCGTGTCTCGTGCACTGAACTTCTGATGAAAAAAGTCGATAAAACGCGGCATCATTTGCAGGAACCATACCCTGACGGCTGCTCGCATTTCCGTGTATGATAGCATCCGCATTCATCGCCGGCAGAAGGGAGTTCCCCTGCCAGAAACATAAGACGAAACACACACGCAGTGCAAGCCAGAACCCCCAACGGCGAGATGTCGAGATAAAGAAATGTTCCCGTGTGAGGCCAACCCGCATATCATATACGTATAGCGAAGAAGCAGAAGCAGCACTCGCGAGTCCGCTGCTTGTACAGTTTCCACTTCATACTCTATTTGTTTTTTTCGTGTTCATCTCGTTATGTAGTATTTGAAGACAACTACAGGAACAGCTATGTAGTGCTTGGCCGACCCTCAGTGCGGGTACCGACTGTGTCCCAGAATCACCATCAGCATCGTTGTTGTCGTAGAGCAGGCCCTGTCGGAAGGCGCCGCGAGAGACTGACAAAAGAAGACTTTCTCGTGTAAATGAGCTCACTACTACTACTAATACTACTACGACTACTACTTCTTCTTCTTCTTCTTCTTCTTCTTCTTCTTCTTCTACTACTACTACTTCTTCTTCTTTTAAAATATTACTACCACTACTACTACTAATATGTACTACCGATGTGTTATTATGTTGTGTTGGATCGTGTTTGCATATTGTCATTTTTACTCTCAGTTTCTGTATTTCCCTTGCAGCCAGACCTGGCTCATTACGCGCACGAAGGCTTGTGCTACAAGCCAGCGCGCGCATTTGCGACTTCGACTAAATAGGTAACCACGTCACTGGCGTGGAGTTTACCCCTTCTCGATGTATACGCACACGACGTACGAAGTGAAGTATACGGTGATCCGAACAAAAGAACAAAAATGAAGAAGAAGAAGAAGAAGAAGAAGAAGAAGAAGAAGAAGAAGAAGAAGAAGAAGAAGAAGAAGAAGAAGAAGAAGAAGAAGAAGGCGAGAGTGCTTGTACTGATCAAAGACACGAATAAGTTTCTTTTAAAAAAAGGCAGCATATAGCAAATGACTCCATGCAATCTCGGCAGCGCGCGGCAAAACATTGATCTCTCCTCCCGCGTTCGCTTCGCGAGTCGGAGATAACGGAGTGGGGAAGAACGAGAGGGGGGGAGGAGGGGGTGCTTTGCCTCGATCTGTGGCTTATCGCTTCTGACACTGCTCCTTGGCGGCTCACTCTCTGCGATAGTCGCCAGACTCGAAGTTTGTGTACAGTACACATATATACGAAAACGGGAGTGTGGTTTGTGATAACCAGAAGCGCGCGCTCTCGCGAGTCAAGTACACTCCCAAAACCGCGGCTCGCGATCGACTTCGCTTTCCGCATTAAAAAGGGAAAGCATTCGGTCTCGTACAGCATCGCATTCGAAGGCTGACCAACGTAGTAATGAAGCGTGTTGAGGAAGCGTTGGTAGGGGGAGAACGCGTCATTGTAAGACAAATGAAAGCAGTGTATACTGTGAGAAAAAGAAGATATAACGTGATACACTGAGTAAGCGAAGAAAAAGAAAAATCGGAAATATCGGGAATTCAAGATGAGGGCGATTGAGAGACGCGGAATGGAGGGCGAACGGGTTTTCTTTCGAAGCCCCTGAGACGAAAAAAATAAATAAATAAAAGATAAGGGTATGTGTGTGTGGGGGGGGGGGGGGGGGGGAGCCTGTTCTGTGTATATGCGTGTGTGCCGTGCGTAACCACGAAACGGAGATCCTGATTTGCATACTGTCGGAGATCTGGAACCACTCCGAGGTTACGATCGCCTTGGGGGCTTTGTGGCGGCCGAGAAGCTCCCCCAACGCCTTGTGTGCACACATATATATTTGTTATATCTTGGGCATGTTCGCTGCTTTACGTATTTTTCTTTTTTTTCCCCTCGATCTGATCTCCACTTCTCTCTCTCTCTCTCTCTCTCTTTTTTTTTCCTTGGTGAGTTCGAAGTAGTACAGGGATGACGGGCGCAAATGCAATAAACGGATGGTAGTCATGCTGAATGTCTTCATTTGCGTCTATATGGTTGTGCAGACGTATACGAGTGCTGCTACCAATACTACGACAAAAGTAGCGATGAATTAGTACTTCACTTTACAGGAAGAGCGAGATCGTACTTATGTGTACGCACGACTCAATGACCTGACGATTAGTAGCATGTTTCAGCCTAACCAGTTTGCGGCTGCTGCGTGCCACAACTAATCGATGGTGTATATCGATGGCGTGTAATAAAAATTTGTTGTCGTGCGACAAAAAAAAATTTTAGTGGGCTTAAAGAGGTGTATGGTAGTGATTTTCGGGTTGTCTATCCGGCTCCCCACTTGTCCGACACACACCGTTGGGAACGGCTTACTGCTGACGATAAACGTGAATGACTTATTTTTCGAGTATGTTGCGCGAAGAATGGACGATCACAGGAGGAACGAGGCAGACAGAAAGAGCGCAGACTATCAACTGGTTTATTCGTTCTTGAATCAGCTTATATAAGCATGTTCAAACGTCACAAAGAAAGGAAAGAGGGAGTTAACTTCTTCTACGTTGTTCTTTGCCAGCTCATCCCACTAGCAGCAAAACGGTTGATAGCTGCCAACCAGGGAACCGAAGGCGGGCTCCTTCACCTGCTGGCACCTTGAGGGAACGACAGCTCTGACATCCTGTTGTTAAAAACAACGCTTAATCGTCAACCCCATTTCAACATATTTCACCGGGTTTGTCCATTTCCCACACAAAAAGCACTCTCACAGCCCAATCAGAAACCAGAAAATGTCCTTCCTTTCAACTTCTGATTGGCTGCCGTTGGCATGTTCGTCCTTACATCCCTACAGCCAATCTCTTGATGTCCACCCGCCTCTCCCACGTCGATCGCGGGTGCACCTGTCTCTCTCTCCTCGAAGTCTGGCGCCGGCCAGTCGTGGGAACGGGGCTCGGTGCGTGGATCCCAGGGCCGAGCCGACGGGTCATCATCGCGTGCCCGTCAGTTCCACGGAACACGCGTTGGGGTTTCTCCCGCGATGCTGCACGTCGCTTGCTTCCTCGACCATCTTCCTTTGTCCTCTTCCCGCAGCTCTCCGCAGGAGAAATCGGCCGTCACGCCGTCTTTGTGAAGTCCTGGCCGCCGCATGGGGGAGAGTGGGGGGGGGGGGGGAGGAGGAGCGCTGTGCCCATAGAGGGGTGACAGTGGGGAGCCCTCGGGTGGCTGCTTCGCCCTTGAACACAACAGAGGGGTTGAAAGGGAGTGAAAGGGGAAACACACCACCTCACGTCAACAAACACCTGCGCAGAAACTTGTCTTCAGCCTACAAAGTAACAGAAGTGTCGCTTACGCATTTATCTCTTTTATATTTGATAAAAAAAAAAATCCTTCTTATGCTTCACGGCCTACTCTGGTCCGGCTCCTTCCGAGTACCTTGATGTTCTTTAGCAAAGGCTCGCATCCCGTGCACTTGTTTCAATGCGCGGGCAAATTCGCTCCTTCTCTTTTTTCTAGAGACGAGGCAAGCTCCCCCGCACGTTTGAACATGCTTGTATAAGCTGATTCAAGAACGAATAAACCAGTCGATAGCTTGCGCTCTTTGTGTCTGCCTTGTTCTTCCTGTGATCGTCCATTCTTCGCGCAACATAGTCGAGAAATTAGTCGTGCACCAACTCGCCCAGCAAGAAGTTCTACGAAACATGAATACAGAGACTCATAACCAACAGAAAACTGATATACTTACAATATTTACGCAAATAAGGAACGATGCGTTGGCTGATGCATTTCCAAGACAATGAGAACTGAATTAGGTAGCGTGACCCTACGTCGGCGTAGCCCAGTGTGCGCGTGTCGAAGTTCCGAAGTTCGTACCGGCATTTACGATCGACTGTGTCCAGTTATTTCTTAAACTACTTCAGTTACCACAAGGGGTTGGTCCTTGAAGTTATGGAGGCGATGCGTGAACGTGGGTTCATCCACGTCAAACAGTGCCGTACCGGCGAAACACCGATGGCAATGGCCAAGCTCACCTCGATGTAACAATAAACATTTAACTGCTTGCGCGAAGACACATTTAACTTTCGTGTTATACCGATTCCGTTGACAAAGGGATCAGCCATCATTTTTATAAACGTTCGCTTCACCTTAACTGAGCAATTCGCAACAGAAAAAAAAAGATCAGCGGATCCCACGCATTGTCGGAATCGATTCCATGCGAAGCAGTCAGCGAGGAATTTGTCTATACCGAACTATTTGGCATTCGATCAAGTGTTCCGAGTAGGATCAACGTGTGTGTGCGAACGGAGCACAAGCACCATCACCACAACTGCTGATGCGATGGGCGTATTTAGAGCATGTAAAAGAACGGCCGTGGCCCAGGGGTAGCATGCTTTCTTGGCACTTCCGTGTCCCGGGTTCGATTCCTACCTCCCTTAAAGCGTGGTAAGTGCATCCTCGTCTGTGTCTGTCCGCTTGCTATAGATAAGTTTCAATCTCGGACTACAACAAACATTCCGTCTTTCTCTTGTTGAAACCGCGCTAATCGTGCTCTCGTGAAATTTTGGAAGTTTATTATTGACAGTCTTTGGTTAACGTAATCTGCAATGCTAACAGACAATCACCTGTGACGCATAGCGGGTATGAGCCACGGGTATGAGCCGCGCGTGATCGTACGATAGTCGACGTGCCTGACGAGTACGTCATTTAGTGATGTCTAGATAAGTCGTTTATGTTCACCATACATTGGTACCCTAGCATCTAAATCTTCATATGTACCAAGGGAACGCGGTGACCAGGAGAGCGGCGAGACGTAGGCGGCTGGATAGATAGATAGATAGATAGATAGATAGATAGATAGATAGATAGATAGATAGATAGATAGATAGATATGGTCAGAGTTGCTCAAGTTCGTCAAGAAAGGCTTCGCATTTGATAACCGCCAATCTGCCCTAGGATTAGACAGAGACACGAAGGATTGCCCCGCCTCTGGGATTCGTGCGGTAGAATTGCTCAAACCACAATACCATCGATTACAGCTGAAGGTGATTTCCCATCACACCAAATAACATGCCACTAAACAAAAGTCAAGAAAGAGTAAAGGGCGGGGTTGTTGTTATGTGGGGTTTAGCGTCCCAAAACCAGCTCTGATTATGAGAGACGCCGTAGTGGAGGGCTCCGGAAATTTTGACCACCTGGGGTTCTTTAACGTGCACTGACATCGCACAGCACACGGGCCTCAACATTTCGCCTCCATCGAAATGCAGCCGCCGCGGCCGGGATTCGATCCCGCGACCTTCGGATCTGCAGCCGAGTGCCATAACCACTAGACCACCGTGGCGGGGCGGGGTTTAAGGGATAAGAACAGAGGGAGAGAAAGATAGCAGAGAAGAAGTATTTACATAAAAGTTTCAGATCGGAAGCGAAATGAAAATTTTCGCAACAGGTTTCGCAGCACGCGTCACAGAACGCGCTGTGACGCCTTGTGTCGAGCAGCGCATAGGCCGCGAGATCAATATAACGACGCATGGCGTACTTTGACGGTGTTACATCGATGGTGGCATCGTTTAAACGCACGACTTGCCTCCTCTGTGTTGCAGATTGAGAGACATGTATTTATTTATGTTTATTTCTTGGAATCCGAGGAAGAAAATGCAACGCCGAAGCTTTTACGAACTCTCAGATGAATACATGCACTGATAATTTCTGACATTTTATGCGCCAAAACTGCGATACGATTACGAAGCACGCCGTATTGGTGAGTTCCGGAAGATTTGATCGTCTGGGGTTAATTGTTCAATTACCGTACACTGAAGACGCAGAATACATTGACGCCTATAGCACTTCCGCTTCCACCGAAAACGCGACTGACGTGGCCGGGATCGAATGCGCGCGTCCTTCAGAACTAGTTAATTTCCCAATGTCGTGTAGGAAGAAGGGATATGTTGAAAAGGTCCGTTGGTGGGCGCCCCTGGATGGCTCCTCGAGTGCACGGTGGCAGCGCGAAAGGAGAGGAGAGTCGTTAGCGCCAATGCGTCTGTCCGGGCTGAAACCCGAACCTCCCGCTCCCTCCATCTCTCCAAAAACATCACTCTTCGAACCCTGCACGAAGAGTTGCCAGCGTTCTAATCACACACAGGGTCCATGAACCAATGGCACCAACGCTTTCATTGTCATCACGGCATTGGCTCAGAGAACATCAGTTCACAACACGCATGCGGATACGTTTACAGAGCCGTACGCGACATTTCCCTTTCCAATGCGTTAGGACTAACGTCTTACTTTAACGTCTAGGCCACCGTGGTCTAGAGTAGGCGCTTAGCCGTGTCCCCAGCATGGGAGACAGAAATTAGCGCCTCTTTCTTACGAATCACTATATCGTCTAGAGACAGTTATCGTGCACTCAATACCCTCCTTCCTTTCTATTGCGTTATCAAGAATCTCATCTCACGTCGGCCGGCACCTACAGCCAGGCTCGAACACGCGCTTAATCCCTTCTCTGCCCGCCGGACGGTGCGTTACTACACATTGCCAGCCCGCGGAGCCGTCTCACCACCAGGAACACGCGCCGAAGGTGAAGGCAAACGAGGCCCCACCTGTCGCTGAGCGGCCGCGGTCATATTCGTTTCGCAGGCCCGCTGACAGCGACCTTGGAACCTGTCACCCTGGGGGGTGCACTTTTGACAGCAAGCACTTAGCGGCATTCCTTCCCAGATTATAGACCTTTTCATAGGAGGCGTGGAGCACCGCCATATTGGGCTGTGCATGGCAGTATAAACGTTTGTGTTGTCCGTTTCGTTCCGTTTGTATTCACATATGTGCACTGTTTGATAGTGAAGACCTTTCAACTCGCCAAAACCGCTACTACAAACCCTCGGCAGTGCTTTTTTTTGGGGGGTGACGCATATGTTGCACAGCCCAGCAGGGCTATGGCGGCGCCCAGGGAGCCTTCTCTGAAAAGGTGTTATCCCCCTTCTAGCGCAGCCGAACCGCATTCTCTCGTTTGTGGAAATCGGCCGGTACGCGGAGGCAGCCATAACCTGTGCCTTTCACATCCCATATACACCGGGCCACAAGCAGCAACGCCAGCTGTGTATGCCTCGGACAGACTCACCTCAAATTAAATCTTGTGTAAATGTAAAGGGGATTTTCGCGGCTCTAATTGAAAAACAATACGCAGACATGAATCGACGGCGGGTGGAGGTGGTGTTGATGTTGCTTGGTTTACTTTCAGTTATCTTGCACTAAATACGTCTTCTTGACAACGCTGACTGTGCTAACTGTACTTCTCCGATACTTTCTATGTGAGTCGGATGATCACCACAAAACAAAATGGCTATTTTTCCTAATGCAAAGGTGTCAGTCTGCTTGTGAGTTATTGCCACATGAGGCGCTAATCACTGAGTTATCATCGGAGTTCAGTGAAGAAATAATAACAACATTACAGGACAGATATAAGCGCTTCGTCCTTTTTATCAGCTATTTAAAATTATTCCAGTTTATGTACATCCATGTATTTTGTGTAACCAAGGCGAGTTATTGCGACCATTTTATGTGTTCTATCGCCACCACTACCTCTGCCTGATGTAACTGGGGAGTGGGAACTTAGTGAAGCGGTTAGTCGCCTTTTTTCTCACCCCTTCCATCAACACTGTATTGATGGGAATAAATTATTATTATTATTATTATTATTATTATTATTATTATTATTATTATTATTATTATTATTATTATTATTATTATTATTATCTAACAGCTCTTCGAATCACATCTTAGACGTTTCTTCTATTAACGTTACTACAATAAACAAATCGCGTGCAGCAGCGAGAACATCGGCGACCTATCGTAAAGCCTCGTAAAAAAAGTAGCGCGTCTACGACTTTCGGATGCGAACAACTAGTGTATATGCCCTCGGATCCGTTTTGAGTTGTGAGGTGCGCATTTTTACTCAAATGACCCACCCTTGCGGCGATGAGCAGAGAGAGTGTGTTTGATGGTTCTATCCGGTCGGGGTCGCATCTTCGCCAGTTTGTTGCGCATTCGTTGCGTGGCGGCCCTCTATTAAAAACAACCGCACCGTATCGCACGGGGGCCGCCGCACTTCCTATTCGGCAAACCGGACCGGGAACGGGCCGTTCCCCGACATCGACAGACGCAAAAGAAAACTTGTAATCGCGCCGAGAATCGAGCCTTCCCCTCCCACGGCGTGCGAGCACGCGCGCGAGCGGGGCGCGAGCTAGCGCGGCGCCATCTCCGCATCACATCCTCCTCATCCTCTTTCAGGAGGCGCGTCGGCCGGCGAACGCGGCCGGCGGCGCGCAGCCAGCGATCACTCTGCGCCCGTGACGCCAGCGCGCGCGTTGTACGCTCCGCGAACAGACGGTTCGACCGCCGCCGACGATGCGTTCGACCGGTCCCGCGCGGTCCGCGGCGGGCGTTGTGGCGCGAAGCCCGCGCCGTCGCCCCTGCCTGGGATCTTCCCTCGGATAACGGTGCTCACGGGAGACGACGGTAGCGACCACGACGGCAATGGGCAGTGGCGGGACCGCGATGACCATTTGAGAGAGTCTCCGAAAGTTTGTGTTGGTGGTGTCAGAGGTATGGCGGCAAACAACGCGGCCGTCAGCCTGGAATCGCTGTTCCTCCAGCTGCTGGGACGGCTGGACTCGGCGGGACGCTGCGCGTCGTCTTCGACGTCGTCCTGCCGGCGCCGCACGCTGCGCTCCGAGATCCGCAGCCTGGAGCTGTGGCGGGCGGTGATCGGCGAGTGCCTGGCCACGTTCTTCTACGTGTTCCTCGTGTGCGGCGCGCACGTGTCGTGGCCCGGTTACGCCGAGCCCTCGGTGCTGGCCATCGCCCTGACGGCCGGCGCGGCGGCCGCGACGCTGGTGCAGTGCTACGGCCACATTTCGGGCGCCCACATGAACCCCGCCGTGACGCTGGCGACGTTCGCGACGCGAAAAGTGAGCCCGCTACGGACGGTCCTTTACGTGACGGCTCAGTGTGGAGGAGCTATCGCGGGAGCTGCGCTTCTGTACGGGTGAGTTGTCCCTTGTCCTCGGGGAAATGTGATCGGGGGGCGGCGGTGGAAACTGGCTGTCCTTTCGTATCGTGAACTGACACTTCAGCGTAAAGAGTTTGTCGGTTGATATAATTATGCGAATAGCTATTCCGCTGAGTGAAGGCTCTTAGAGGTCACTGGAACCAAGCGGGTTAATTCTTAAGGACCGACCTCAGTAGCGCGTGCATGTTCCATTTCGTCAGATTGAAATGGAAGAGATGGTAAGAGCTGTGGGCACCAACTTTCGCTTTCTTTTGATCGTTTTGTTTCCTTCTTTCTTTGTGTGGGTCTTCAACTTGGTGCTGCGAGATGCAAGTGCAAGCACTAGCGACCAACTTCTCCGCGTCAGAGCTTTGACAGCTGGCTTTCCCTCAGTGACGCCACACAAGATCAGCGCCTTTTCATTTGCCTGAACACCAGCTGACATTTACTGACAGAATGAGTTAGACTGCGCTAAAAAGCGTAGTTAGCCGTCCGTATCTAAAATGGGCCGTCTCTGCGCGCCATTGGAATCGCCCGCGAGGAAGGAACTTGACCGTTCGCTGCGATTTCTTTTCCCTTCACACGGTTGCTAACTGGACGAGAGTGCGTGCTCAACTCTTACGCACCCGGAATACTTTGGTCAAGAACATTAGAAAGACTGGTTGAAAACTGTATACTTTCTCTCTGTCCAGGGTGGTTAATAGGTTAACGTTTTAGACTTGCAGGCGCTGACTTATCGCTGCTTTCGGGCGCACCGATTCCTTTTCCCCCAGACGTTCCGGTTGCCTTGCGCAATAAAATTCGGCGGAAGCCGATCCCGTCACTAACCTTTTGCAAATTGTATTGTAATCCTTCTATCGTTACCACACGCACACAGGTGTGCGTTTGTTGGCCGCACCAGTGGTTTATTTCTACAGAGCGTTTCTGTATAAAGGTCCTGTGGGCGTTATTGCGCAGAACGGCCGAGTCCCCTTTTTTGACACTGGGCGTCGCCTGTCAGGTCACTCTTCTCCTACGTATATGTCTGCAGCACTTAATGAGTACACTCCCACGAAAATGAGCTGTCGACACTGTAGTTGTGATGACGCGTTCGATGACAACACCACGCGAATGCATGTATAAGCATATACGGCGGATGTCATCACGGAACTGAATATATACAAGTCTAAACAACAGCGAGGCAGTCGCATGGGCGCGCCTGCAAGCTGGGAATGTCGTAAACCCGATCTGGGCATATCGTGGTGTGATAGACGATAGGCAAAAAACGATAAGCGCAAGCACTGTGGGGCGAGAGGGGCCCTCGACCGCGTAATCTTGGAATGCGATAGCTTCCCTAGAGCTAAAGCAAATATAAATTGTAGAAAGGCATGGGAGGCCCTGGTGCGGAGCGAGGACCCTGCTTGACAGCAACAAGCCATCTGCCTGGCGAAGGAAACCGCAAAGAGTCAATACCTCTGTGCTTGCTATAATCGCGGAAGTGTGTGCACCCGTCACCTATAGGCGTGTGTACCGGGAAAGGGGGGAGTAAGGAGTGTCATTATCAGGTGGAACAATAAAGTTATGACAATCACTAACACGTTATATTTTGTAATTAACCGACGAGAGGGTAAACTGCTTCGACACAACTTGCGTGTTTATTGAAAACTGATTACTAAGCATAACCAACCGCAGCGCACGCCAAACTATAACGAAGAACGGCCGAGCGGTTTAACCATGCAGACGTTCGGTTGTTAACCAGACTAGCTCAGACTGTTCGGCTAGCTGGTTTCGCGTTGTGAAAAACGTCGAATTTAGCGCAAATAAGGTACACGTGCGTGCACGCATACGAAGCGGGTAAGGGAGAAACAGACGCCTCCAACGCCGGTCTCCACTGAGGCTGGAGGGTAGTTATACCCCCTCGCCCCTCGCTCAATATGTTTACCATATATATATGGGAACGCGCACACGTACAAAACATAAGCACGTAAAGTTGGATCCCCTTTCTCCAAAATAAAATCATCGGGGTTACCTAGATAACATGGATGAGGTGATGTTGGCAGCGAAACAGTGCTCAATAAACTGCGCTCAGTAAATTTTCGTCGCAACGTGATCAAGTTACCGAATGCAGCGCGTGAAACAACGTTATCCTGAACGCGCGGTTTTCTTGCGCGAGTCTCGAAGTGACGAAAATAAGTTCATTAAAGAAGTAACAGCGCGCCACAGGTATCAGTTCTTCAAAAATGGTTAAAAAAAAAATAGAAGGAAGGGGAGGCGGGACAACGCTCAAATCGGGAGTTCCAAGGTCTGGTTCTGGCCAGTGGTGGGATGCCGGCACTGGTTGTCAGATTGTCGCGGCCCTTGTCGGGCTTCTTGTAGCGCACAGCCCGCCGATAAATCTCGTTATCGATAAGAGCGCGGGAGGCTCGGAGTTGGTGCTAATGGGGGGTCGTGTAGTGCTCTCAGCTGTTCCTCGAGTAGCTGTGCGATAAGATCTGGCAGAAATCGGAATCCTTCCGCCGCGACCGTGTATATAGACACTATGCAGACCGGTTAGCGAGCTCCTTCGTGTATCGAACGCCTCCGGCTGAACCCCACACGAGGCGTTTTCTTTCGTTCGTTCGCTTCAGAGTTGCAGAAAATTGCGGTCGATTGAAGGCGCAAGCTGCTTATTGTCGGTAATGTCGACTTTGAAGCGGCACTTGTTTACCTTAAGCGTTGAATGTCTACGTATCCTTCTAAGTGCGTTGCAGTCCGCCAAAGCAGCCCACTACAACGTGAAAATAATAATAATAATAATAATAATAATAATAATAATAATAATAATAATAATAATAAACGAACGAGACATGATAAAATAATCATCAATGCATAAATATGAAAAAAAAAACTGTTTAGAAAGTAAGGATCCTGCAGGAATCCAATACGGGGAATCCTTACGGGTTCGATCCCTGTACCGCGACGGTAGCATTTTGGACCGAGAGGAGATATGACAGAGGCCCGTGTACTGTGCGTTGTCAGTGCACGTTAGAGGACGCCCAGGTAGTCGAAATTTCCGGAGCACTCCAGTTCGGCGTGCCTATAATATCACATCGTGGTGTCATACCGTGGTATTGACACGTAAATACCGAGTAAATAATTACTGGCCCTCCTAGCTCAGTGTATATGCTACGTCAGCAACATCTTTCTGCAACGATTTGTGGAATGCTTCTCTCCTTAATGGCACCGCCGAGATATGACGCACATTTAAAGTACAACACTGTGCCCAAACACTCCAAGTTACGTATGAAAAAAAAAAAAACACTTTCTTTTTATTTGCAGACTTAGTACACTATAGTGCGGTCATGCGTTGTTTCGGCAAATACGTACATTCGATTGCACTATGTCCTAGTGTCGTCGGCATTAATGTAGTTCCTCTTGCGCCAAACACTTTGAGCAACGATGAAGGGGGAAAAAGGTTATGCTTGATAGGGAATTTACGCACACGCGACAGTGAGGGTGACGTACTCTGTTCTGTTATCAACTGCTGTCGAGAGATTTTTCAATCTCCACAGACCTCACAATTTTCAATATATGTCCTCATCGTCACTGTAATAATATATGCCAAGCCATGCAGTTGCATGCAAGGCAATTAGCTTTCCTGAAAACGAATTTCAAAACTTTTTAGCGTTTCTCATACGGGCCACCCTGTGTTTTTGACGTCATTAGTGTCTACGCGGCCTACCCTGAGCAGGCGGGCTGTTAAGGGCAATACGGTAATACTTAATTGCTCAAATGGGCGCTGTCAAGTTCAAAGCTGGCATATAGCTCAATATATCTTCGGATGACACCGCCGTTTTCATTTTCTGGCACCAGCTCCATATTTCTGATGGCGTGGTGTACTTGTGACGTCACCGCATAAGCTGCAAGAAGCATCTACCTGTTGAGGTTTCGGTTTGAACACAATGTTCATTTTTTTAATTTAAAATTATTGGTGGGCTTCTGAGCAAAATCAACCACCCTGCCTGTTACAGGATTATCAACAACATTGGAAAACATTGATATCAGAACATGGTGAAAGAAACCGCCGGAGTTGCCCTTTAAACAATGCATAATATGACTACTTTTGGTTCTCTGAGGGGCACATCAGAGGTCGCATGTGATAGGAGGTTCGCTAAGCCAACGACGCGCAAAAATGAAGCGGAGGTGGCGACACTGCCGTGAAAGTCTCGCACTATAGTTCACCGTGACGTCACGAATGCTGGACGTCGCCTAGTTTGGCGCTACAACGCTAATACGTTTGCTTGAAAATTATGGCCACATTGTGTTCTGAATCTGCTCTCTTAGCAGCAAGAGCCTATCAGGAACGTAAATAATATGAGGACCATGGAAATTTCTTGTTGCTCTAAAGAAGATTAAAACAATTCCTAAAGGTCCTTAGCTAGCGCTTAAGATATAGACCTTCGGTAGTCGAACTGGAGGGTGTTCGAACGCGGAACATTTGGCACTCGAACACCACGTGGCGGGGACGTGAAATGATTGATATTTATTAATGTCATGGCCCACCAGTCATGTTAAAGATACATTCGTACCCTAGCTTCTATGCCAATTTTGGTATAGACCAAGCGAACGAAACCGCAAGTTTCCTTTTCTTTTTCTGCCATATTCCTGTACCGTATTATTGTACCATAGTTTTCTGCCACCATATTCATTTAGGTCACGTTCTCATGAAACATACGAGGTTTTCGCTTCAAGAACTTCACGACTTCCTCAAGGTACGCAGATGTGATAGCATATAGTAAGCAGATTGCTAGATACCTCGAGATGACGTCAAAGTTGACGTCCTTTCTCAAAGGAACCGGAACGCCAGTAAAATAAAAGGCGTTTAGACGGACTCAACAATGCAACGGCGTTCCTCTGGTGCATTCAGAATTCTCGCAGACCGGGCTTTCTCTCAGCAGACGCCGTTCAACTCCCATCTCCGCATGCTGCAGAGGCATCACTTTCTATCTTTTCGTATCCCTTGCTCCGCCATCATACATCCTCGGGGAGTTCATTCAATCATAAGAAGCCTTCAGTTGATTGAAGCCTGAGCGGAGCCGTGAAGTTTCTTTCATTTTTTAAGAAGTATTGTTTCTTTGTCCTGCTTTCAGGGCCGTCTTTTTTTTTTTTTTCTTTTCCGAGACTCCCTAAGAACAGGGCCGCAGTGATAGAGAGTCGAATAGGAGAAAAACGCGAGGTGGTCGCTCCCCCCCCCCCCCCCCCCCTTCCATTTTCTTTTTCGAACGAAGCAACTTGGAAGTGAAATTTATTCTGCGGGGTGCCTTTGGGGAGAAGAGGCAGCAGCATCTTTCCGCAAGCAGCGCGGCGAGTAATTTCCCCGGGGGATTTCGAGAGGAATTTCTGCGTAAAAAAAATGCTTAAAGAACAACAAAACAAATCGGTGTTCGAACAAGCCTTCCCCGCAACTTAGAGCGGTGTTTTCTTCTCCAAGAAGACAACAGAGTATGCGGGGAAGAAAGGCGGACAGTGGTAGACCGTTCCGTAAAACCATGGTATATAAAACGCAGCAATGTCTTTTCTTGTTTGTTGTTTGATTCATTTTGTCCGTTCATGTTTTATAGTTGGCGGTGGGCGTACGTTTTACTTCAGAACGCGGCAGATTTCGATGCACCCCCGCTTCTTTGGGAATAACAAAAGTTCGGATGGGTTCTGTAGCTTCAATCCGAAGCGCGTGCTTTTGTCGGTGAACACTGCTGGGGACATTCGATAAGCGCTCTGGGATCCACCGCAGTCTGTATTTGTCGGCGAGTAGATGTCTTATGTAGAGGCGGCTTGAGTTTGACGAATGTTAAATGAAATACCCCTATCACGTGAGCAAATTTTGTCGTCGTTATTTGAGAAGTCTCCCCCCCTCTCTCTCTCTCTCTCTCTCTCTCTCTCTCTCTCTCTCTCTCTCTCTCTTTCTTTCTTTTTTTTTTGTCTTTTTCTTCTTCTGAAAGAACCAGATCCCTTTTTAAATCGGGATGGGGGCAAACGCGATGGACTGTTATTGACAGTGTGACCGAGCTTGCCCCAACAACCTATTGTCAGTTAATGCAAATGTCATCAAAGCACCTCAAACTTGGACTGCAGTCGAAGTGTGGGCAACCTCCTAAAGCCGATATTCAGGAGTAACATTTTTGTTTGACTCATTCTGATTGGAATCCTTCGTTTCGTTGCTGTTTTGGCTGTTTTGGACTAAATTGCACGGACAAGGTGCAATGCCTTGGGACGCCATTAACCTCGTTATTATTTTGTTTCCCTCTTTGCCGTCCTTCGCTGGATAACAAATATAGAGTAACAGAGTGGATCCATAGAGGAGGCAAGCGTGGCAGGGGGCGGAGTAAAGTTAGGTGGACAGATGAGAGCAAGAAGTGGTCATTGTTAGCACAGGACCGGAACAATTGGAGATCTACATGGAAGAGGCATTTTACCCGCAGTAGGCGCAGACCGGCTGCTGGTGATGATGATCTCAAGATTGACACGTGTCGCGAGAAATGCGGCCGCTTGCGTTTACAAAACGTGGACACTGCGGCAGCACTTTGTGTTTGGGCTTCACATCGGAGGCTCCTGCACTCGCACTAGCATAACGGGTTTAAACACTTCTCCGGCCTCACAAGTCTTGCGCTTCCTGAAAGGAGCTATGCTATCTCTTTCGAGATATAGTGGACCGAACACAGTTTGCAAGCATAATTAACTGCAAAGTGGCGTCGTGCTACTATCGTAAAAGCCACACAAAGAGAGTAATGTTCTTGTCTCGCAACGAGAATCTATACGAACACGTATGCATAAGCACGCACCAAAGAGCTAATACGTTCGTAATCCACATAGGTGCTACTCCGCATTTCAATCAGTAAAAATAAATAAATAAATAAATAAATAAATAAATAAATAAATAAATAAATAAATAACGGAAGAAAGTCGTATTTACACTGACAGTCTAAAACGACAAAGGAAAAGAAATCAACCTCACGTGGTTCGGAAGAAGTTAAAAGACGCGCGGCATCACCGCGCATATACAAATATGTAACCGAGTTACGCCCCTCGCACAAAATCCGGAATCATTTTCACCCTGAACGTCCATTTTGATTAGCGTCGACTCAGAGAGAAGCAAAACGGGCGGAAACGCATCTAAATATACACTTCCGTGGTTTTCATCATTAAGATTCCGGCTTTTAATTGCTTTAATGCGCTTCCTCTAAAGCGGTCTTTTGTTTCGCTTCCCGCCGCTTATTCATCCGCGCTCGCTTTCTCCATTAAAGGTTATCGGCTGAAACTGCGCCATCGGCTTTTCCTTCCACAAGCCCGCCACGTGCTGAATGGAAGTTGTAAGCTTTCGGCGAACGAACAGAGGGCGCCATTAAACAGCGCGCCCCCCGGAAATAAATTAAAACCGCGGAGGAAGCGCCATCATGCAGCTCCTTTTTCTCTTCCCCTTTTATTTTTCGTTTCTTCTTTTTGTTAATAACTGGCGGGCGCCGCAGTGAATTGGCCCAAACGCCTGCATCGCAGCATCCCCCCCCCCCCCCCCCCTTCCTCCTCCAGCGAGCTTCCAACGGGAAGGCGACGAAAAGGGACCTCGTTCGTCGCATTACGGGCAAGACGAACGTATAGTTCGATGGCGGCAATTACAAGAGGACCGCGCAGCGGTGTGCCTGGCTTGTGCTGTACGTTCGTTCAATCGCTCGCTTCGCTCGCGGCGCGAGCAGATCACGCGCGGTGCGGGAGTGATCGGTTTAAATGACCGCGCCGCGCGTGGAACGCGGTTCGCTCTCCTGCCGAACGCTCAATCGCCGCCGCGGCGGCCGAGGTAATTAAATTCTTTCAATCACGGTGCTCCGCGGGGCCTTTACCATCGGGCGGCGTGGTTTCTCCTGGGTAGCTATTATACATAGCGGGAGGGAGGGAGCGATACTGGGGGCGTGATGTGCCCGTGACCTTTGGCACGTATAAAGGTCGATCCGTACGTTACATACATACATACATACATACATACATACATACATACATACATACATACATACATACATACATACATACATACATACGAGCCAACACTGTCTCGTTGAACTGTATACAGCACAGGGAAAGGCGACTTTATATAGTTGGTAGGGATACACGGTGCAAGAGCGCAGGAATAACGCCTGCGTCGTCAGTCTGATGTGTGTCCGTGTCTATTTCCAGTGCTATCTCGTTCAATATGACTTCAGCGTGGCGCTTTCTACTCGCTAACGCGTTGTTGCGCGTGTATTTCGTGTTCGCCGGTCGTTATTTCCGCACTGCTGCCCTTGGCGATGTGGCGTGCGCTTATGGAATGCACAAAGGTGTATATCGTCGCGTTAATGCAAACACTAAAGTGTGCGAACATTGGCACTCACGCTATCTGGGAGTAAAATTTCAGTAAATGGCTGAAGACCTCGGACATTAGGTGGACTACCTTTGCCTGTTATACGAACTTGCGTGCAGTATGCACGCGTCCATTATCTATGCGTGTTCGGTGTGTGTGTGTGTGTGTGTGTGTGTGTGTGTGTGTGTGTGTGTGTGTGTGTAGTATGCCCACTACTACTACTACTACTACTACTACTACTACTACCACTACTACTACTACTACTACTACTACTACTACTACTACTAGTAGTAGTAGTAGTAGTAGTAGTAGTAGTAGTAGTAGTAGTAGTAGTAGTAGTAGTAGTAGTAGTAGTATACATCACACATCTCTCACTCAGCTGTGGCATTATAGTTTGCCAGGCCGTAAGTGAGGAAGACGACTCGAACTTTGCGGATATACAGATTTGTCCTTATGACAACGTGTATAAAGTGTACATGCACCACACATAGCCCCGCCACAGTGGTCAAGTGGTTATGGCACTCGGCTGCTGATCCGAAGGTCGTGGGATCGAATCCCGGCCGCTGCGGCTGCATTTCGATGGAGGCGAAATGTTGAGACCCGTGTGCCGTGCGATGTCAGTGCACGTTAAAGAACCCCAGGTGGTCGAAATTTCCGGAGCCCTCCACTACAGCGTCTCTCATAATCACAGCTGGTTTTGGGACGTTAAACCCCACAAATCATCATCATGCACCACACATAGTCTATTGCAGACGCACTTCGTTAACGAATTTGTCCCCTAGCTGTAGAGGCCCGTGTACTGTGCGATGTTAATGAACGTAAAAGATTCATGAGTAAAAGTGTCAATGCACGTAAAAAATCCTCCGCCACGGCGTCTGTCATAATCACGTTGTGGTTTTGAGACGTACACCTTCAGAAATTATTTTGTTGAATTTGTCCCGCAGTCTTACTGTATCACGGGCGGAATGCAGTTCATTTCTCTCTAGAGCGTTGCTAAGGAAGACGGTCTTGTTTATTTTGTTTTGTTGTATTTTTTTATTGCAATAGTGCCGGTCTGGACTTCATACGTTAGGCAGAAATGGTTTACGCACAAGTATACGCAGTCATTGAGTACATAAGGAGGTGTAGTAAACGCATGCGAAAACGTGGAACAGCGAACTCAAACAGGTCAATTTTAGCAAAGAACTTAGTGAAAATACTGTCCCCCCCCCCCCCCCCCCAAAAAAAAAAAGAAAAAAAGAAAGAAATGGATGAACAAATATATACAGACTGATGCGACGAAATGAATGTCAAAGGTTCGTGTACATCTGCACTATGCGTTGCAGATTCAAAGGGACGTAGATTAATTAATACCGTCGATCATTAGACTACAGCTGAGGGACGTGAATTCCAATTTGTTATAGTTCCAAGGAAAAAAGGAATATCTACTTTCATGTGGTCGGTTACAACCCAAGAATAAATATAGGCTTCGCTCACAAAACTGTGGTTCGCCTGGCCTTCGCTTCTGTAACAGACTCCGTACCAAATGGTTTCTGTGTGAAGCACGAGTATGCTACTATTATATTGCTACTTTCACTAGTAGTATCGTAAATTCTAGGCACACTGAAAAATAAAAAAGTGCGCCGTTTCGGTCAACGGTTTATTTTTGGCCGGGTTCATGTCAGCGTACCGGATAAAATTGACGTGGACTAAGTTTCCTAACGCGAGACAAGCAGTACGAACGTGTACGTAGCAAAATTTTACTATTACATTCGTGCGGAAAGAGTTGACGTCAGAAAAACGAGCAAACGTAATTGGGTGAAGCAGCTGTGCGAGTTCTGTTTGCATAGGAGGGACGGTTGCTAAGGGCGGAGCTTTATTTTCAGAATGCAACCGGCTATAGTCAGCACACTTGCAGCTATAGAAAAGGGGGTTCATGACGAACAACAACGATAAAAGGAATATTTCGCTTCGAATACTGGCATTCTAGTTTGATTAGCAGTCTTTACTCTTTGTCAGGTTTATCCCCCAAAGAGCCGACGGTAAAGGACGGTGAAATTGGGCTTAGAGCTCCCTGCTCGGAATCGCAGATTGGAAAGCAGCAAGATCGCGTTCGGCCTTTCGCGCCCGCGTAAAAGCGCTCGTGCGTACAGCCGCACTCTTTTGTAGTCAGCATTGAAGATGCTCTATTCTTCTATATTTGCTATTATTTCCTTCAGAGCTCTTCTGAATTCTATTTTATTCGGTGTAGGTTAGGTTTACGCCTTCGTTCCAACCAGCCGAACTGATCCCCTTGCTATTGCTGTGTTCCATCCTGGCCCCCTTCCCCAAACCCCACCGAGCGCGCGCGCGCGCGCGCGCGCACGCACACACACACACACACACACACACACACACACACACACACACACACACACACACACACACACACACACACACACACACACACACACACACACACACACACACACACACACACACACTTCCATTCGAATTAGATTCGCCAGTAAAGGGCCCCATTTCGACTTCTTTTCACGGGACCTCTTCGCGAGGTCTCGCGTTTCACTGCATTGTTCACCAGGAGTTCTTGTTTACTGCGCAGTGCATGGGCTCTCGAGGTTCACTCAATCCGGGTTGCCTTTCGTCCCCGAACTTTACGAATGCGGAGAACGAGTTCGGTCTACGGTTTCATTTCGGTGCATGGAGAACTCGATATCTACCCTGCCCATTGACGGGCAAGAAATGTGCGTATGAGGAGCCTTGCGATGCTCTATATACTACGGGAACTTGACTGCATAACCGAAGGTATAGCGTAAAAAGGGGTTTCAGATATATACCGCGTAGGGATAGCGGAGAGCCAGCGTCTGTTCTTTCGCACGTTTTCGAATGTTGAGTGGTTCTTTAGTCGCTGGCGGATACTGCGTACGCAGACTTTCGCGTATTGTGTTCGTTTCGAGCACTTTCACACAAATTATTTCGCACAATTGCTATGCGTGACATTTGTACAATTGTTGTGCACATGTCACGAATAATTACGGGTTTTTTTATCGGCGTTGTTGGTGTATTTTTTTGCCGTTGTTTTGTTTCGTTTGAATGGTTATTTAGGGCCGCTGGAAATTTATAAATTTTTGTTGCGGGGTATAATTGAGCGGGGTGCACAAGCAGGTCGGAGAAATCTCAAGGAAATGCCCGAGTCTCTACGTGATTAAAGCATTTAATATCTGTAGTAATACATGCCTTGTAGCTAACCCTTCGGCAGCGTTACATTCCGGATTCGGATCGTTTGATGGCGCTGATTATCGTCGTCAGCACCTGAAGCATCGTCGTCAGCATCAACATTGTTGCGAATGTACATTGCGTTAGATGTTTGAAGATGTTGATAAAGGAGAATCGCGCCCGGCTATTAACGATCGTCGCGCCATTTCAGTATCAACACAAACACGTTACGCAGATAACGAAAGAACAATATAAGAATGTTTCCGCTGCCACATAGAGTAAAAAAAAAAAGGAAAATCGGCAAGAATTTGTATATAGATTATAAAAACCATGCTTTAGTACAGGTCGGAGCATGATTTGCGACAAGAGTGCTTTGTATTCGTTTCGATGTAGTTCAACGTCAGGGGATGTCGCCGAAAAAGTATCGCCGTAAAAATTCGCTGTCTGCGCGGAAGAAGGCACCGCCGCGGTATTTCAGCGACACTTGAGCAGCGCGCCAACGACTCCGAAACCACATGAGCTTAGCGCCGCAGCAAAGTGGGGAAATATATGATATAAATTAAAAAAAATGGTACTGTATAGTTCAAGTCCCGTGCTAATGCAGCTTCAGTGGGAAGTGCAAAGCAGACGTACGCCGGTGTTTCCTGCAGGGACACATCAATTGCCGCGCCGAACCGGTTTTGATCAATTATGCACTTGTTTCGCCTTGTCGACAGAAAATGTGGGCCGATCCTGGAGGCAGTGCGATGCACGTGTATGGTTGTGGTGTGAAAAGCGATCTTTAATGAATTTCTGTTAATTCATGCAATTCAATCATCATTATCTCAGTCTATTAAACTATAATGAATCATGTTAGTTTTAATTTGAACCTGTTTTAATCAATTACGCACTTGTTTTCGCCCTGTTTTGAGCACTTGTTTGCGAGCGTGACCACGACGTACACGACGTTAGGACGCCGACAGCCCAGGCTCACAAGGTGCTTCCGCGCCTAAAGCCCGAGCGTCCTCCTGAAGGCGCAGTCGTCGAGTAAAAGTGACACCGCGCCGGAGGAAAACAGGCGAGAGCGGGCACTAAGACACGTGACCCAGGGAAGCCAGCATAAAAAAAAAAAAAGTGGCATAGACAAAGTATCGAAGCAATATGTTATGCAAATGTAACCGCGACAAACTCGGGCTCAGGGCCCGAGGGAGGGACGAAGACGGCTGCCAGTGGCGGCTGGGGCAAACATTCTCCTCTGCAGCGCCTTGCGCGTTCCGCTCTGCGAGTAAAGAAAGCGGGTGTTATGTTAAATCGCCAAGGTACGTGCCACGGGCTTTGTGCCCAACACGGTCGGTATGGAGCAGGTGAGAGCCTCTTCTTCGATGGCAAGGTTGTCGTTTTTTTTCTATTTCCGCGCCGTTTTCTGTGTATATACGTTGCTTACCGCTTGAAAGTAGAAGGCGGTTGCCCGTCTTTGATCTTTCTTTTTTTCTTCGCGTCGCTGGAATGTTTCTCTGTTCAAACGCGTGCGCAAGTCGCGGGCAAAGCCAACCTGTCAGGAGCCAGAAAAGCAGGAAATGCGAGAGAGCTAGGCGCCTTCGGAAAACGGTGTGCCCTATCTTTCTGTCGCGATCGCTTCTGCTTGGAACGGCGACGGGGTTTCTTTCGCCCGTGCACCTTCCTGGGTTACCGTGTTTACGCGATCGTAAGCAGCTGCTCAAAACTGCCAGGACCAGGAAACGAAATTGATCAGTCCCTCGTGCTCCCTCGTGCTAAGACGACTCGGCGCCCAAAGCCGTTCTGTAGCGTCTTAAAAAAATAAAAATAATAACTGTGGCGTAGCTTACCGTAATTTGTTTCTAAATTCGTTTCATGTGGCCTGAATGTAATTCGACGTAGGCTCTTAGTGTTAAGATTCTTAATCCTGTCTGGCGCATCCTAATAATTTTCCAGCTTGCCTATAACTCCGTAACAACCCCTGCCCCCCTCTCCCCAGTCCCATCAAAATTGAAGTTCTCGATAAACTTGTGCTCCTTGTTTTGCATGCCTTTTCTTCACATAATGAATCCTTATCAACTCGTTCAGCTTTCTGTTCTTTGAACCTCCGTGCCCGCATTGCAAGAATCTTCTCAGTGGTGGCCGGTGTTTCGGTCGAGACGCCAGTACGTCGCTCACGCACGCACATACATACATACATGCATACATACATACGTGCATACATCCATCCATCCATCCATCCATCCATCCATCCATCCATCCATCCATCCATCCATCCATCCATCCATCCATACATCCATCCATCCATCCATCCATCCATCCATCCATCCATACATACATACATACATACATACATACATACATACATACATACATACATACATACATACATACATACATACATACATACATACATACATACATACATACATACATATCTTGACATCCCATATGGCAACCCCCTTTCACAAATGCCGCCTCTATTCGGATAAATGCGCTATACGTGCACGGAAGCCGTCGGTGCGACGCTGCTCATATGCGCTTGATCTCCAGAGCAACGTCTTGTTTCCTTTCCTTATTCATTTTCTTCCATATTTACCCGCACCTCGTACGGTCGTTTCGTTCTTCTGCTTTTTTCACTCTATTCCAGCGCCTTCGCGTCCTTCGACATCGAGATTACGGCGCATATCTCGCTCCTGGCTGCTTAAATATTTAAGGCGCATCGCGTGGCAGCTGATCGTTTCCTACTGCACACAACGTGGGACGTGAACTGATGCCGCCGCTGCCGCTGGTGCTGCTGCTGCGTGAAAAAAAAAAAGGGTGCCAGCACGCGCGTGATTTGCCGCAAATGTCGCCTTGCATGTTTCTTGCGCGAGCGTCGTTTTTTATTTATTTATTTATTTATTTATTTATTTATTTATTTATTTATTTATTTATTTATTTGTTTGTTTGTTTGTTTGTTGTTTGTTTGTTTGTTTGTTCGCTTTTTTTGAAGGCTCCAAATACTGATCGTGTATTCCCGGCTAGTGACGCGGTATAGTCTCACTTGCATGGCTTTGACATTTTGCGTTCGCTTGTATATCGTGATATATAGAAAGAAAAAATGGTTTTGATGGCTCTAAACTTTACACTGTTTGGATATCACCGGCAAATGTGAAAAAAAAAACGAAAAAGAAAAGAAAGCTCCGCGCGAAACGAAACACGTTCTTGCAGATATTTCGTTTGCAGTATAGGACGTTTGGCCCGCATATGTCATGTTGGAAGCAGATTTATTTTTATTTATTTGTTTAATTTTGTTAGCTTTGACTCAAGATATGCAGAAAAGGTTACACACGGTGGTAGTTCGCTACAGTGCCTAGAAATATATATTTTTTTTCTAGGCACTATATACTTCAGCGGATATACGGTTTTGGTTTGCTAAGCTCGACGTCGCGAGATCGGATACCGGCCGCGTTTCAATGAGGGCGAGATGCAAGAAAAAAAAATAAACACTAAAACAAGCAAACAAAACAAACAAGCAAAGAAAAAGTCCTGGGTGAAGTTTAGATGCATGTTAAGGAAACTGAGGTGCTCAAAATTAACCCGGAGATCCACACTCTACTGGCGTGCCTCCCGCTTAAGGCGCCTTAGCTTTGGTAGGCTCAGGAATCGTACAGCGTGGAGATCTTGAAGCGAAATTTATTTAGGCATAGCCTGCGTCGTCGTGGTCGACACGCAAAACTTAAAGGGCAACTCCGGCGGTTTTTTCACCATGTTCTGATATCGATGTTTTCGAATAGTACTGATTGTCCTGTAGCAGCCAAGGTGGTTCAATTCGCTCAGGAATGCACCAATAATTTTAAATAACCGACCGAAAGGCGTGTTCAAACCGAAACCGAAACGGGTAGACGCTTCTTGCAGCGTATGCGATGACGTCACAGCCTTCCCGCCTTCAGAAATATGGAGAAAAGTGACAGTAGTGAGGTCATCCGACGATGTATTGAGTTATGCCAGCATTTCTGAACTTGACAGCGACGATTTGAACGCTGAAGTACCGCCGTTTTGCTTTTGAATTGTCCCGCAGGCTCGGGTTTGTTTAATTCGTTCAGCAGTACGTCATTATTGATGAGTGCGCAGTATAGGAGATGTGTGCATGCGCTGCAGAAAGGAAATAGCGAGGGAATTGTCCGACTGCGGTTCCGATTCCGGCGTCAAAACGTCGTTTGAGTAGCGGCCGCGTCGCCGGCAAGAAAGCAAGAAAGGAAAAAAAAAAGAAGAAAAAGAGAGAGAGATACCATAGCAACAACAGACTTCTGTAGAGTAGTGACGTGTTTTGTTTTTCTGAACGCATTTTTTCTGCGTATTCTTCCACGGGCTAGAAAACAGCCTGAACTTACAAATTAACCAAGCCCTGTTTGGCACCAACAAGGTTGAGTTTGGTAACAAGGGTGACGATGAATGGGTTACTCGAACTGAAAGAGAGAGAGAACAAGATTGAGTCAGAAAACAGGGGTGAGAAAAAAAGAGACGGAGAATGCAATGGGAAAAGAAGAAATCAAGACGAGAGAAGGAGTGTGTGGTGAAAGCCGAAGAGAGAAAGGAAATAGGACGGAAAAACGGTGCTGTCCGCAATCAGACGGTAGCATCGGACGATATCGCGTCTTCGTTCCTATGCTCCTCTGAGGGTGCTACTATTTGCCATTTCTTGCTGTTTCTTTTTTTTTTTTTTGTCAATTTTCTTGTTCGTCTGAACACTGATCAGTTCGGCGAAACTACCCCTTTCATGCTTGGAGCTGAGAAAGTCGATGGCTATGTCGGCGATAAGAAGTGAGGACGGTTTCAGTTGCATTCGCCCACGGCTTCCTTCGAGGTCTCGCTGCATGATTTGACACGGCGGGACATTATTTTAACGATAAGAAGCGGCTGCTTGTGTTCTGCTGAGGGGGCCTGCGTTCCTTGAAAGGGTATCTTTTGTTTTCGTCGTGTGATCCTTTCTTTCATCAGGACAGAAAAAACATTATCTCGGTGACAGCGACGTGCATGGTCTACCGCGCGATCCGAATGCCGTACGCACAGCAGAGAAGAAAAACAGCGACTTGAACGACTTTGTGTGTGTGTGTGTGTGTGTGTGTGTGTGTGTGTGTGTGTGTGTGTGTGTGTGTGTGTGTGTGTGTGTGTGTGTGTGTGTGTGTGCGTGCGCGCGCGCGCTCTTGCCTTCGACCATTTGGTTATTAACGCAACCTTTTTAACGACTAAAAGCAGAAGTTAATTGCTCACTTCTGAATCTCTTAATGTTCTTTATCCCTGTGTCCCGTTTAACACTGGCACGTACTCTTCGTCATAAAGAGGGGCCTATTAATATGAACGTGCGTTCTGAACGATCGATCGAAGGCGCGACGAAAACATGCAGGGACTCTTCACACGTCGCTTCCCTTGATGTGAACGCCGCCCCCAGCTGACCGCCCGCATATACGAAAATTCCTTGCGTCGGAGTGGCAGCCATTTCGGCCGATAGACGGTTCGCGGTCCTTCAAGTGTTGACCCACGGCACCTCTCCTTCCCGTCTCTAAAGAAGCACGCCGGCACTGACCACTTTTGCCACGGGTTTCACCACACTCTTTCCTTTCTCGGCAGTGTAGTACGTGCGTATATTCAATTTATCTGGTCTTTTTTCTCTTTGTAGATTCTTGGTTTGGTTCGTACCTGCTTCGAAGCGCAGGCGGTGAGAGGCCATCGGCAAGGCCTCCGATACGAGACGTCGCGCGGGGACCGTTTGCGCCGCGCATTACAGACTATATATGCCGTCGTCACACTCGCACACATGAGGAACGTCAGATCCGGCTTGCGCGATGACCGATGTTTGCGCTTCGAATTAGCTCCGGTATGCGCCCTGTCCCTTTTATAGCACCGTTCCTCCTCTTTTCGAGTGGCCTCAGCGCTTTATTTCCCTTACGCACAGACTCATGTGGTCATCGAGGTCGTAGCATAGCGCCTACGAATGGTCCTCTAGGAACGGGGGGACAAAATTTGAGGCATGGTTGCTACAGAAGAAAAAGTGTAATAATTAAGAATGAATGGGAGTGAATGCAAGAAAGAAAGGAGGAAATAAAGAAGAAGAATTATTGAAAGAACGTTTGGTTATTCTGAAGATATTTGCTTAAGGAAAGAATTTCCGTGCCTGATAATTCAGATTTAGATATAAGAATTCTGTGTATGACTTATCTTCTGATAAATTCCCAGTGATTTCTATCAGCTGCTTTCTTTCCTTCTTGCTGTCTTACGTTTTCTCTTTCTTTGTTCTGTTTATTACTTCCTTTCTTTCCCTTAGTTTTCATGATTCGCGGAGTGCCCGATAATACAATCAACGACGACTGTACAACAACATGCTTTGAAGTTACTTTGGACGACAGCCGAATTCATATAACGTTTCGTGTTTTCAACCGTGTATATAGAGAGGGCGATGCGTGTTACCGACGACGTTTTGACGACGCTGCATTCATCCATACGCCAGGCGCAAAGTCCAGCAGTACGATCACGTGAGTTCGCCTAGACGCAGGGTTGAAACCAGCCTCCACAGAGCCGTAGTAAGCGGGGGTCTGGTTGCCCCGCTTTGCTTAGCTGCGCAGTGCAGTCTACATACATACACCGAGCGTCTAGCGTTCGCTCGTAAGAGACGCAGTTACCCTAATGGCTTCGTCGCCGGAGCGCGCAAGCAGATTGCAAATTTAATTAGCGCCCGGGGGCCACTTCCTAATTCCGCTGCACCAGCATTAGTGCTGCGTATATACAGGACGGCGACACGCACCGCGGAGTCGTGCGACGCGACGAATGGGCGACGCTCATCGAGCAACAAACTGCGGCGGTTGTGGAACTGCCGGCCGGCCAAGTGCTTCTGCTCGCTGGCACCGCAACCTCGTGACGCTGAAGATCATGACTTCGTGCTCTTTTAGTTCGGTTTGCTGTTTGTCCTGCGACGACGACCCGTCAGGAAGTCTCGCGCATTTCTTTGAATAAAGTATCGCCAGACTACCTCCGGCAACAAGTGACAGAAAGAAGAGCAGTTTCCTCGGTTTTCTTCTTTCTTCTTGTAGTGGTTTGACGTATAAACTATAGTTTATCCAAAGAGAAATGCCAATTATTCTGGCAGTGAGTTTTGTTCAGTTTTGTGCACTTTTGTGCAGGCTGTGCTCCGTTCCGGGTAGAAAACGCGAGGCAACGACAGATTTCATTTCCTTGGTTTGTCAGCGGGGCCGCACGGTGCTGATGAGGTGGTTATGGTTCTCGGCTTCTGACCTGAAGGACGCGGATTCGATCCCGGTCGCGGTGGTTAGTGTGCGTTAAATAAACGTGCACAGGTGTTCCTGTAGAAAAGTGTGCTTTTTCCCATGACTATTTCTTGTGGCAGTGTAGACACTATCTGCAGACGAAAGGTGTGTGCCTCCTTTGGATACATCGGTGACTGCACACTAAAACGCAAGGACCTATTTATAGTCTTTGAAATGAAATTCTTTACCGCATAGGCCGCTTGTGCCAACTAATGTGCCAACTCAAAACTGTTCATTGACACGAAAAGTGTCCATTCATTACTTAGAAAAGCGTATGAGCCCGGTGGTTACTTAGAGGCCGTGTAGAACACCAGATACATGCTCTTCTCGAGATAAGGTCCTCGGGCTTTCCGTAGGCTGCAGAATAAGAACTTCCTTAGATCCAGCGCAACTCTTGAATCTAGCCTAAATCGGGCGATGTTCTGTGTAAATGACCAGTTAGTTGCATACACACAGAGGTGGATGACGCATGCATATCCTGCAACTGTAAATTGCCTGCATCACGGAGGCGATGTGTGATTCTTGTCGAGGGAAGAATGCGGACGAGAGGCGTTTGTAAAGATACGATGTATAACACATGAATTCTGCATACCTAAACGTCACATTGTGTAGCACGTTAGTAATCTTGCTGCGTACGACACGAATGAGTGCATAACGTGAAGAGCTCGTACCGCATAACATGAAAAGCCCTCACCCCCTCCCCTTATCCCTTCCTTCCTTGCTAGGTGATGTGGTAGCAGGACCTTTTCAATCTGAACACACACGTGTACTGATAAATAAAATATACTATATTCGCACTATTTGTGTACGTGAGAAATCCGAACCTACAATTTTCCGAGAGCAAGGTAAAAAGACAATTAGCAAATCCTTTTGTTGGCGAGTGCCTCGGCACAGCAGCAAGTCAAAGCCGTCGTGTTTTTTTATACGATGAACGGCGACCAGCGCCGTGTTTGACGCGATCATATTTCGTGCCTAGCCGACTTCAACACGCTCTTTGCATGCACGCACTGGCCGCGTCGCCATTGGAGGCGCCCCTGGCAACGGATCTTCTCGGATGTCTGCCAGGCCAGGCTATATCTGTTGGAGGCTCGGAACGCCGCCGCGGCGTTTGCGATGATGCGTGCGACGGCTGTCGTCTCCTTTGTCATACTGTCGTTGCAGCTGCCGCTTATTCTGTCAAAAAAAAAAAAAAGAAGTTAAAATAACACGAGGTTTTGAAAAGATACTTGTGCAGGCGCGGGTGCCAGAAGAAGGCGGGAGTAGCGAAGGCCGAGTAGAGGACATCATGCCGAGGACACGAGTGGCCACATCGCGATGACCCCTCCCCTCGCGGGGCTAGGATAGCCGGCCGCCGGATCATCTAATAGTCTTTTCACCTCACCTCACTTGTGTACAAGCTACACATCTTGAGTGATTGTAATTAAAGATGCACTATGTGCATTGTAACAAGAAAAAGAAAGCAGCGCTGTGGAAACAACACAACGAAATAGAAACATCAAAGATTAGATGTAGATTAGATAAATTTTCACGTTTGTTAAGGCGTGAGGGTTGTATGTCTCATGCGAAGGTGACCTTCAAAAACGGTGGCTGAAGAGTATGATGCGAAAAAATATGTTACGGGGAAAAAAAAAAAAGAACACTTGTTTTCAGTTCACTATATAGAAATGGTACTATACACCAAAATAGACACTGAAAAGGCACGCCCGTATGACTGACATGACATGCTCGTGAATTAAGTCGCTATCAACGATGATACAATCACGTATGGCTCATACCCAAACGCATACTTCTGGCCTATACCCATACGGTTATGGGCAAGAAGTATGCGTGTACGGCCCAGACGTGACTGAGCATTGAACTTCAAACAGCATATGCTAAATTAGTCACGTGATGTTCGACTGCCAAAGGTTCCGGGTTAGAACCCCTAAGTCTCGGGTTCCACTAAAAAACATGTTGGCTTTCACCTCTGCGTCTCCTAAGCGGCAGCTAATGACTCCTTCGAACGTCTGGTAGAAGTAACGATGCGCCGCGATGTTGCGACTTGAACATCGTGCGCGTGTACTTACAGCGGTAATGGTTAATCTATCTTTTTGAGTTCTTGCATGATCGGTCTGCTTGTTGACGAATAATAAGTATTAGTTTGGCTTTGAAAATTAAGGAATGCCTTGGAATTATGCACGTAATCAGAACCTGGGAGTGTATATATATATATATATATATATATATATATATATATATATATATATATATATATATATATATATATATATATAACAGCAATTGTGAGGCCGGGAAATACATAAGCGTGGTTATCCACAAAGTATACTTATCTTCTGAAAGAAGGGATGACAGTTCAACGAAGAAAAACACGGTAACACAATTAGGGTTCGGCGCAGCTGGAACAGACCTCGTAGTCGAAGAAGCAAGTTTTAAAGGACACTTGCTAATTGGAACGTACAACACTCGTGGTACGCGTATATCTAACTAGCTCGGAAGAAAGGTGTACGTTAGATGAGAGGGTATACGTTAGATGAGGGAAAGAAACGCACACTGAACAATAGAAGTCAGCGACTTTGTTTTGTGTGTATCGCTGTCGCTCCGGCAACGTTTTTCTCTTTTTTTTTTTCTTGAGTTAGTTATGCGTGCATTCGAGTCAAGTCTCGGAAGCAAACTTTCTCGCTGTTGATCAAGCGACGATGATCGTAATTACTCTGCAACTTATTCAATGGATCGACGTTATAGATTGGATATTGTTTACTCTTGTGGCATATATACGCATTCATATATTTTATATCAGTGTATTACGATTTCAAAGCGTCTCTTCATATATGCACTCACTGGTCATATGCATTTTAACCTGCGTGCCTTCTATGTGTTCAATTCATGTAGCCATTTTCCATGTCTCGACGTCGTTTTGGAATTTTGTTTCGTGTTTCTGCTGTATAGGAGATGTAGTAATATTATGTTTTTAAATATCATATTTTTTACATAATACATATTGATAGTTATATATAGAGCTCATTTTTATTAATTCCCTCGCTTGAGGGCAATGTGGTGTTTTGTATAAACAAACATGCGAGGGGGGAACACGTGAACACTATGGATGTACAGTCCAAAAGACAGCAGTTCGTCTGTGGAGTGCCGAAATATGATCTTATGATGACGGTTACGTAGCGAAGCGCGTATTGGAAAGCAAAAATGAAGAGTGAATGCGTAGATGAACTAGGCTATACAGACCTGCCACTCGTCGCCGTGTCGATGGTGCGACCAGAGAGGTTCGCGCAGCTCCTGAGAGATACCATGGCAGCAATACCATCGCTCGCTCACGCACACACTTGTTCGTTCTGCACTGCGGGGGCGCCCTGCTTTTCGTCTGACCCCCGGCCGTGACCCCTTCCCCCCCGTCGTTGTCGAAAGGAGCACGGAGGGGGGAGCCGTGAGAACGTGGCCCGCTCTCGTGAACCCCTCGCACGCCTCGCGTGTTTGATGGGAGGCCGGTCGCGCATCACGACCATCCTCACCATCCTCCTGCGTGTGCTCGGTGCCTCTTCGAAGGGCCGCGAGAGCATTGATTTGTGCTTGCTGGGAGCGCGCAACCCCGCGACACCAATCGAGGCTCGGTGCCACGTGTTTTCGGCCTGTCCCCCGGACGTGGGAATAAAGCGTGCGACCCGTTTTACGAGAACGAAAACAGGTGGCCCGTGTCTATATCGTTCGTTATGCGCGAAGTTTTACGGAATGGATTCATTTATAGGTGCGAGTGAGGGGGCATATGGCTCCGCGGCGTCGCGGAAGTGGGCAGTCAGGCTTGAAAGGCAGTTTTCGTGAACATAATTGTATCCACGGTAAAGGCGAAGTAAGAGAAGTCTGAAGGATTGGTTCCTGAAAAGTGTATAAGGAAACGGAAAGTCAGAATTGTCAGCTTGTAAGTACAAGATGCGGAGCGTAGAGGTGAGGCGGCACTAGCAGTCATTCCCCCCCCCCCCCCCCCCCTTTAAGGAAATGCCTCTGCATACATCCCTTTATTCTGTTTGCCACAAAGGGGTTATAGGTGTAAGTATATCTAGTTAAATATAACTACACACACAAAAGAGCGAGAGAGAAACGCACGTGTACTTAGGTTAATATGCATGTTAAAGAGCCCCAGGTGGTCGAAATTATGCCTGGGTCCGCTCTGCTGCTTGCCTCATCCTCATTTCCTGGTTCCTGTACGTGAATCCCCGGAAGTTAAGCTGGCTGAGATTAAGGTCAGAGGGATATAAATAAATAAATAAATAAATAAATAAATAAATAAATAAATAAATAAATAAATAAATAAATACTCCGCAATAAAGTGCACAGCGTTTCTTCTTCTTGTTCGCGATTTCAAGAGGACGTCTTCCATCAAATTATTTCCATAGTCTCCGACATTCTTCTAGTATAGTGGTGCCTTCGCGATTTCTGGTAACAAATTTCGCGGCCGACGACGTACTTCGCCCAAGGTGGGCCTCGCGATCTGCCAAACATCGCTAAGAAATATACTAAGATCAGCGGCCGCCTGTTGCATCAAAAAGGGGAGAGCAAAAGGGGAAAAAAAAACCACTTCCTGGTACACAGATGTTATGACCACAACCTTCCCCGAAGCCAGGTCGGCCGGCAGAGGAGAGCTCCTTCTTCATCGATACACATACACTCTCTCACATGGAATCCACGCCCCACGCATGCCGGGCACAAAGCGCGCGGCACAGCTCGCCAAAGGCTCTCCTCACCGCAAGCCCTGCTACAACCACACGAGTTCTCCATCTTCTCCGCGGTTCGTCTTTCGGATTCGAATTGTTTGTTATACCACTATACACCGCCTAGGCCTGCGTAATACAGCACGCCAGGGGTCGATCAAAAAGCCGCGCGGAAGGAACGGGCGCGCATTCTCTCGCGCACTCGGTTGTTTCGACGTCGTCAACGCCGTTTCCGTCTCGTCGAAACGCGCCAGCCGCCGAGAGGAGACATTAAATAACGGAATCAAGAAAGAAAGAAAAAAGACATCGATTCTGTTATAGTATACATATACGTGCGGCGAGGAGGAGTAACCGCCGCCCAAGGCATGCGTGCGCGGGTAATCGCCGGTAATGACGGGGTAAACGTCGTGGAAAGCACACACACACACGCACACACTCGAGCATTCGCAAGGACGCGTGCCATTATGTATACCTGAGCGTCGACGCAGTCGGTCGTCGTGCTTGGCACGGCTATTAAGACCCGTGTCCGCTTGCTCTGGGGCGTGACCCTATGCACCTGAGTGTTTGTTGCTGCTGTTCGTGTCAGGGAGCGCGAGGGCGGTCACTTTTTTTATGTCCGAAGCTTCGCAGTCCGCGCGTGCTTCGCTTCGTGTTGTGGTTGTTGCGTGCGTTCTTGAAATTTGCGCTGAAATTTGCAATGAAATTTGCAATGAAATTTGCAATAAAATGTTGGCAGACAACTCAGTTTGAATGAGCTTAAATAGGGGCAGTGCTATTGTTGTAAGGATGGAAAACTAACGCTAGTCAACACTAGCCGTCATTTCGGCGACAATTGGCCAAATTAGAAAGGTTCTGGTAGTGTGTATTCAAAGGATATTGGTAGACAATTCAGCTGTTAAACTGAGATTGAATGAATATTATGTTCCTGTAAGGGCGGGACAGTCAACGCTAGCCGACACTTGGCCCACGCCAGACATTGAGCTGACGCCCGCCAATTCTGGTGATATGCGAGGAAAGTTGACCAGAAGGTATATCAGGTGTAATCATACCTCTTAATAGTGAATGGGTGGACGCGGCTTAGCAAGACATCGTCTTGAGATAGACGTACAACGGGAACAACAGCAGCAACAACGAAATAAATTGTTGCGATCGGCCTTGTACTAAGGATCCGTATTATACTATGTGAACGACACTGACAACAATAGTATCATCAGCGAACTTCAGACAACGCCATGCACGGTTAACAGCACTCCGAATCGGATTCGGTCCTCAGAGACGTAGCAGTACAGGTGCGTTACTGACAAATCCTGTCGGCGCTGCTAGCGCTGTCACTTTCACTGTCGTTTGCTGCTTGTTTTGTAGCGTTCGGACTGCATTGGACATGCCTTCTCATTATTTAAGAGAAAGTAATTGGTTAGAGTAATGGAGAATGAAAACCTCACAGGCCATTAGCAACACACACGTCCTACACTCTTTAGCGATCACACACACTCTGTAGAATCGCGGCTTCATTAGCTTCGCCAAGTTGTTCAGCCAGTATAGAAAGAAATGACTCTGAGGTATACGGGTACGTTGTTTTCTCGCGACAACCGGCGTGTCTTTGGCGTTGACGCTAGCTCTTCAGCGTTGCATGGTCCATGAGAAACAGTCACACGTCAGTGCTATATCGATGCGCTATAAAACACAGCAACTTCACATCGATGAAGAGTGGACAAAGCAGATAACGTTTGACAATAGAGCAGAGCTGACCGCAAGACTAACATCTCCTCCATGCTGTCTCCTCAGGTGTCTTCTATTGCTCTCTGCGAACCATCGCAATTTAGACAGCTGAGAAAGACGGTGCTTGAGGTATGCACTCCACGTTACAGCGCCGCACATTCGCGCTCGACAGCGACAAGTTTCACAACGTTAAAGGCGAAACCTTGATGACCGAGAACAAAGACAGCGCGTTGCGCGAGCCGCCACCTGTGCCGTGTGCACTTCGCGAACGATCATGCCGCTTCCCACGTTGTCGCCCGCCACGTGCATGCTGCCGCGTTCCCCGTTGATATCCCCGTCACGCGCACAGTGCTACGCGCGCGCGCGCGTGCACCACCTCGGCTTTTCCCACACGCGGGGGCCACCCTGAAACTGTGCCTGTAGTACAACAATAGAGATCTGGCGCCCTTCGCGACCGCGGGACAGGATCGCTGCTGTCAGCCCTGTTGGACCACGCGTGGCGCGTTTGTCCCGGATGCCTTTTTCACACGACCTCGTTACGAGAGCGGCATCTGCCATTCGGCCATGGCCAGCTGGATGCGATTGCGTCGTAATGGCGATACCCCATCGCCCCCCTCCCCCTCACAGCCTGCACGCCTTCAGGACGAGTCATTGGAGTGTCGCTCCGCTTTATATAGACCCATCGAAAGCCAGCGTGCTCTGATGTGTCTGGTCGGGTCAGATCTGTGACGCGGTGTTTATCACGGAGTCAGTTTAATTATTACAGAGCGGGGAGTAATGTTCAATGGGCAGCAGCAGTGACCTCTCGAAACATGTTGGTGGGCCAGTTGGTTCGTCAGTGAGTGGAGTTTAGACGCAACCCAAGTTAAAGAAGCACTGCAGGCAGGAAGGAACGCCTTTCCTGTCCATCACTTGTTTTATTTGGGTTGCGTGTGGATCGTATTGATGAGCAGTAACTTCCTAGAGTGCGCACTCATGGCGTGTGGCCTGGTTACCGAGGGTCACTGGCGCATGCCTGCGTTAAAAACTTGTTCCGATACACAAGCTGCTGGAGCCTCAAGGCACAGCTTGTGTATCGCTTAGATGGACTGGATTGTGTGGAAAGACGGCGACATCAAGGCTGATTAAAAAAAAAAATTAAAGCCAGGCATTGTTGTCGCAGGTGACGATTACAGAAACCGTGAGACGTATTCATCCAACAGCTTGACCGAAATTATATTCTGTGTAAAGTATTACAGATAGCGGTTGTATCTATAAGAACGTTATTCTTGGAACAGCGAAAGGAAAAAATCTAACTTAAGCGACAGAACATACACTGCGTCCCTCCCGTTACTACTACTACTACTACTACTACTACTACTACTACTACTACTACTACTACTACTACTACTACTACTACTACTACTACATGGCACTCGGCTGCTGATCCGAAAGTCATTTCAATGGAGGCGAAACGCTGGCGTTGTCAGTGCACGTTAAAGAACCCCTGGTGGTCCAAATTTCTCGAGCATTCCACTACGGTACCTCTCATAATCATATTGTGGGTTTGGGCCGTAAAACCCCAGAAATCAATCAACCACTCGTACATTTATTATTATTATTATTATTATTATTATTATTATTATTATTATTATTATTATTATTATTATTCAGTCGATGGGCATATGTTCTTTTTTAACCACTTCGCCTTAACTCATACAGCAGCTAACTCAGCAGGTGCGGTTTGTCTACCGCGACCACCCATAGCAGTGCGCCCCAACCGCGGCTTCAGAGCGTGAGAACTTGTCAAATGCAACAGCAAAAGGCAGGTGGGGAACTCCTCTTCACCGCGTCGTTTTAAAACTCCGCGTGCCGCACGTGCCAACGCCGCCCCCCCTCTCCCACAAAACCGACACGACACGCGACTGTGGGCAAGAACGACCCCTCCCACCCCCTTCTTACGACATAGTTGGTCCGCCGGAGAGAACTACTGTCTGTCCCACGCTTGGCGTTCGGGTGGTGTACGAAAAGTACCCACGCGACGAGTGGATCAGTAAAGGGACGCGCTGACGTAAAATAGAGAGGCAGTTAGGATCGAGGGTCCGAACTCTCGCACGAGAGTTGTCAGTGTGCCATATGTGCCTAGCTGAAAGAAACAAAAAGGTATCATCCTGAAGTGATACCCCCTGTCTACGCGTACGCCACCGCACCGGCTGCTGAAGAGGCGTCACTGGCTCGAGAGCCTCGCGACCGCGACATATCCGCGCCTCCCCACGCGCCCTAACTGGCTTTTCTATCCCAACTAAGCCTCCCCGCAGAGAAAGCTCACTCGGGAAGTGAGCAGCGCGAATTCGGGAATAGAACTCGAGTGGGAACGACACAACAATGAGCCTTCTGTTGCGTGAACAGGCCGAGAGGAGCCGGGGGGACCCGGCTGTTACCGCAGCGGGGCCCCTAACGACCACGCATTCTCTGTAGAGAGTTATTCAGCGCTTATAGCATTCCCATCTCCCCCGCCCCCTTCGCCTCCCTTCCCTCTCCATCCCACCCCTCGCGGCGTCATCGTCTCAACTTTCAATCGAGGCCTGGCGTGATAACCGTGGTGCGCTATTCGAACAGCATGTGCCCTGCCGCTCTGATCGGAAGTGAAAAGCGAAAGGGGCGGAGTGAATTGGGCGGCCTGTTTTCTATTTGTAAGGGAGACGGCAAGTCATCTTCAGGGCGTTGCGTGCTCCTTCATGTCTGCGTGTTTGCGAAGAGGGAGTTCTGCGAGTGGAACTGTGGTCGTCGTCGGCCGCACGTGGTGGGTGGCTCACTGCTTTATATACTATACACTGTCCGGTTCGCATGGATGATGATTAGTTGGAACTGTGAACACACACGATGCTTCCCGGAACGCGAGAATGTATTTTCTCACGACTTGTGTGTCGTGTGCGTGGTCGTTCGCACGCTGTCACGTAGGCTCACTTGATCCACGGGCAGGTCTGGCTTACTTCGATCTAGAGTTTCATATGGCGCCTTCTAACGATTGCCTAGGGCTTTTCTGCGGATCAAAGTGTGCACAAATAAACGTACTATATATGTAAGGCACATAATAAGTGCCCGGAACGTGGGTCAAACAATATTTCGTGGGCTTCAGAACGGTTACCATGCTGGAAGTTCTAAATGAACTCTTCGTGGAATCTGATTCTATAGAACACGTCGGTGGCCCGTGCGCCTCAGTGGAAACAAAAGGGACACGAGTCTTTTAAATCTTAGGCTGCGACGTGGCGTAATGTTTCAATGATGAGGCCCGTGTACTGTGCGATGTCAGTGCACGTTAAAGAACCCCAGGTGGTCGAAATTTCCGGAGACCTCCACTACGGCGTCTCTCATAATCAGAGCTGGTTTTGGGACGTTAAACCCCACAAATCAAATCAATCAATCAATGAAATTAAATGTGAGCATGTAATATTTTGTTCCAGCAGCGAAGCTGTTCTTAATCGAGCTTTTGCCGGTCCTGTTCGCATATCGCTATAGGGAAATGTTGACCCATTCTTGCCCTGGATCCGCCACCCGCATTCCTGCCCTCAGGCCACTGCTTATGCAACGGGAAATATAGGAGAAAGAAAGAAAGAAAGAAAGAAAGAAAGAAAGAAAGAAAGAAAGAAAGAAAGAAAGAAAGAAACCACTGCTACGATATCCCTTATGCGATGGGCAGTATAGAAAGAGAAACAGAACGTAAGAAACAAGGAAAGAGAGAAAGCAAGAAAGAAGGAAAAGTCTCGGGTTACGAAGAAGAGAAAAGCGGACCCGCTTTTGCCTTTGACCTACTACACACGCCCTTGCCCCCAACCCACTGCTATACATAATAGTGATAGTGCTAAGTGATAGTGACAGTGAACTTAACACCCTTGTTTGTGTGTTCCTGCATGATCGCAGCACGCGCGCCGTCGTGAAAAAAAAAAAGCGCGAAAGGCAAACAAACAAGAAAGGAAGGAAGAAAAGAAGTACATGAGCGCATGGTGAAGCATCACGTATGGTCAGTATATATAGGTTATGACGAAGAGTAGTATGACTAAAGAAAAGAATCACGTTATGACATCAATAACTTGACACCCTCAGAGTTATATGTGACGATTAACGGCGACTGATGTGCTTCCGCTGTACCGACACTCTTCACGGTGTTGATCTGACTAACATTTTTGTGCATAGAGTAAGAAAGAAAATTGACAGAGTCCATTCGTCGTCGTTGACAGGGAATTTCTCCAATTCACGTACGCAAAATTCCTACGAGGTGCCGGAGTGGTGGGTCTTCCGGCAGTTTCGCGATTTCAAGGTATTAATTCCCGGATTTTCCAAAACAACGGTGTAATTATGAGACGCGTTACAGCGGGTGATTTCGCAATAATTTTCGCCGCCTGGAGTTCTTTAATGTGCGCTTGAATCAAAGCAAACGGGTATTCTTGTACTTCACGCTCATCACAATGACGCTAGCGTTGCCTCGAATCAAACTCACCTGCATAGCCATAGCACAACGGGCGCCTTCTCACATCGGCGTATCAGCTGGCTTAAACACAATTATTCGTTGTTTGGCTTGGTTGCTTCTGCAAATCCACGTGTGTTATGTGAGTAGCCCAATACATTTCTATGACACGACATTAAGCGCGCGCACGTTTGTGTGTGTGTGTGTGTGTGTGTGTGTTGTGCGAAGGGGGAAGTAAATCCGTGCGCCTGTGTGAATCGGAGCTCTTGTGCGGCGCACCGTGCACATTGGCTTGGTCTCGCATGTTGCCGTTAGGGGTTTAGCGAACGGCGTGGTAGTTTCCGTCCCACGAAGGCGCATGGTGGCTGTGGCCTCAGCGAAACCTCGGGGGAGTCGCAGAACGAATCGCGGATCGTTTCGCAGATGGGGCCCTCCTGATTCGACACGGAATTGAGACTCTTCTCTGCTTTCGTGTATTTTATTTTATTTATTTACTCAGGCGAACGTTAACGATACGCCTCGGCTTTAATTTCGCGCTGCATAAAACTGAGGCACGGAAGGAGAACTAGAGACACGCGGCGTGGGTTGCGAAGCGTGGTGTGTGGCCAGCAAGAAGGAAGTGCTTTTACATATTAGGTTGAACCAGAGAAAACATGGAACACGTAGTTGCGTGGCGCTTCCAAGTGCTTACCAGACGCTGCCTGATTATACAGACTACGATGAAGCGTTTCCTACTTCATTTTCTATCGCACTTCACGAAATACGGAAAGCTTGCACCGTGTTACCGTATTGCGCGTTTCGTAAAACTACAGACGGGAAGTCGTGAGTCGCGATATTCAAATTTTGATTGGTTCCTGGGATGGTCACATGTCCCGAAACAGTAGCGTGCTGTATGAGAGAATCCTTTAACTTTGACCTCCCAAGGTTGTCTAACGTGTGTAGCTAAACGTGTGTACACCAAGGAGGTTCTAAAAAAATGCTGGAGTGGCAGCGGCCGCTGAACCTTACCGCGACAAGTGAAGCCGGCGTTTGCCCTTAGTTCAGCCCTAAAACCTTGCCTAAGTGTCCAGAAACCAGTATCACTTCAAGCGTTCTCGACCTGCTAATGTAAACCCTAGACTAATTGTAATGTAAAAGCGCGTAGTTTTGATTTAATAGACCGCTATTGAACAACTATCAATGCCGCGATATTGCACACAAATTTTCTCGATGTTCATGTTTCATTCAAAAACCCGTGGCACAAACGGGCACAAAAAGGATTGTCTGCCTAGCAATGTTGACCGCTTTAAAGGTGTTAGAAGCGTGAGGAAAACGCTTTTACTTTTGTGCCACTTGAATGCTGTTAATCGATGCCCTGAGTAAGATGACGGCCGCCGGCTTCACCTTTAGCACAAAATCGCCACTCCAGAATTTTTTTAAAAACCTCCTTGGTGTACACGAATGTCTTTTTGTATCAGTACAAGAACGTCTTTCTGAAAGAACCCCAGGTGGTCGAAATTTCCGGAGACCTACACTACGGCGTTTCTCATAATCACAGCTGGTTTTGGGACGTTAAACCCCACAAATCAAAAAGAATGTTTTTCCCGAGAATGTGGCCAGTGATCGAAACCGCAGTCTGCCGCCCTAGATAGGTGCACCATGACGACTGAGTTACCATCACAACACCGGGCCCCTTAATATGGTTCTGGTCTGTCCAAGCAGTATTCAATCTATCGAAACTGCATTCATTCTGAATGCTGTTTGGAATGAATGCACCGGCTGCAGAGGCTGCACCGTGTGCAACTCTGTGCCATCAGTCAGTCAAAGAACTTTATTGAAATGTCCTGCGACTTTGTTGCACAGGCAAAGAGTCCCGTGGAAGTGACAGCCAGCGGATGATTACTGCGGGCTTTTCGAACTTTCTTGGAGACGCTGGTCTCATCGAAATACTTCATCTGGTCGAGCGCATGGGGGTGTATTCCGCATATATGTTCTGTAAATGAAATGTAAAAATTGCCTTACACCTGTTTTGTGGGTGCCAGTTTTCCCTATTGTTCATAACGCTCTACTTTCCAGGACCCCTAAGAAATGCTTTGCCTTAAGTTCTGGATTTGTTGGGCACCGTGTGCATGCACTTCGTTATTCACCAAACTCGTCTAGTTCCGACAGTTCATCCAGGCAAATCTCTCCAGTACACACGAACTTAGTTATGTGTCTGATTGACAAACACGCCACTATTCAGGTAACATTAGTTTGACCACACCGTTCCCACACAGACCAGAACCCGTCACGTGGCTCTTCCATTTGTCTCGCAGCCCGTTCCCACCCAATCCGATCCGCGGAAAAGAAAGAAAAACGCGCTCTCTTGCCCCCGTTAGCTACCTTTCTGTACGGTACAGCACTGACCTTTCCCATTCCTCATCGAGTGACTTCTGGAGGCGCGCACAGAACAGCACCGTCTTTTCTTTCTTTTTTCCCGGGAACTTGGCCGCCCTGCGCTGCCTCGTCGCACGTCTCAGCTGCCGTGGTAACCCTTCGGAAGACCACGGCAGTCGGAGCCCCGAGCGAGCCGTGGGAGTGACCGGCGGTCACGCAACCGAAGGCCTTTTCTTCCCTCGATTCTTCGTCGATTTGCACGTCCTATACAGCATCGGGCGCAGCAGGCTCTACGCGATGTCGATTCGCGTAGCGGGAAGCGAGCGAAAGAAGCAAAACAAAAAAGAGAGAAAGAAACGGGAAGGAATCAAAAAGGGTCATCGTGCACCGTTCCGCCTTCTCGTCACGCCACGGATGACCCGGCCGATAATAGCCGTCGGTCTCCGACGCCATCGCTCACACCCCGCCGAGATGCCGAAAGCGGGCCAGCATTGTTCGGCAGCGCGGGTCGTGACGATGTGACGCGTACTTCGTCTTGCGCGAGACTTCTCGCTTTCGCGTGATATCGAGACCCTGAAGGAAGAGCACTGGTGGTCCTTCTCCCGTTGTTTCTTGTTCTTTTTTTTTTTTTTTTTGCGTACCTGACTCCTTGGCGTGGGACCTGTAGGGGCGGGGCAGGAGTAGCGGTGTTAGGTCCTTGGACAACGCTCACAGAAAGGAAGAGAAGGAGTTACAATTGTGTACAGGTGTATGTAAACAAATTGGACGAAAATTGAGTGCAGTTACCCCGCTTTTCCTTTGCCCTTGAAGTACTCAAAGCGAGGACGTTGTAGCTGGGTTACCGTGTAGTTGTTCGCGTAACGAGGTATGCGACACACTTGGAAATCATCATACCAGACAAAGGTGCAATTATTTCGGTGCAGTAGTGTTTTCTTCTAAACTTTACGGGAGAGGAGGAATATACAAAGATTATTACTTTTTTTTTTTTTTTTGCGCGCGATAGAAAGAGTACGAAAGAATGAACTGGAAGCAGTATATTCCCTGCTCACCCTGCTTGGACTTCTTGTCTGCAGTATTTTATAAATAAATAAATAAATAAATAAATAAATAAATAAATAAATAAATAAATAAATAAAAGGAACCAATCTGTTCCACTAAGTCGCATGCGTCCGTTAAGCCAAGTCGGCTTCGCACATAATTATTAATCGAATAATGATGAGTAACGATCCGCGCTATCCATGAATACGTATTAACATTGTGAGCCCGTAGCACCAGGAGCTGTATTTATATCTACATTTAGCTAGAATTCTCTTGAGCTTCTATTTGAAGCAGCGAACCTTCTATTTCTAGAGATTAATAATGTTGATTTTTATTTCAACACGAACCATACTGGTTCATGAAGAAGGCTTCCTAGCTGAGTCACCTCCTTGACATATAACATCTGCGTGAATTAATTAACGTTTGTATTTTGACATGTACTCCTTGAGTTACGAAGTCACAGCGTGCCATCTATACACACACCGCTTTTTGCTCATTGCATGCACTAAAAAGCAGCTTGGGAGCCACAAATATCTAGCGATCACATATGTACATATTAAGCTGGAGAATTAGCGCTTAAACAAAAGAAAGAAACGTTTTCAGTCCAACACCTTGCCGGAACGAGTTGCTGTCAAGGATGTGGAATTGTGGTCTACGGAAGGCGCACCGCAGTTATATCGCACGCATTTCAGCTTCCGTGCTATATAAAGTGAAACGTGTCCCCGGGTCCCCGAGGCAATACAGTATGCATGCCTCCCAAAAAAATACGTATATAAAGAGGAGGGAATCGAACCGTTCAAGTGGGACAAGTCCGCGCCGTCATATATACGTGACAGCCCGTCTGATTAAACGATGACGCCCCGGAGACATACGGAGACTCGAATCATCTCTGCAGTCGCGCACGTAAAAGAGCCCGACGTACGTCGACAGCAAGTTGCATGCATTTGCAAGTCTTCTGAAAACTTTACGACGGTCGTACAATCGCATTCACATAATACAGTGCTCGCGCAGCACGTTATAGTTCAAAGAAATGTCATGTGGTCGGTTTAAGTGTAAATGCGACACATGCATTATACGCCAACGTTCTTAGTTATACGCCGTAGGATGGGGGCAAGGGCGAAAGAGAGCCACTCAGTATAAGCTCAAAGAGTGATCAAGAGCGCCGCCACCAATGGTGTTTCGCGCCTCGCATATGGATGCCTTGTGCACGAGATGTGACTGATGGCAAGCATTGAGCATCGCGAAAGCGCACCAAGCGAGAATTCCCACTTGCAGGAAGGAAACATTAAAACATTATTACATGCTTGCTCTGCATTTTCCCATCTTTTACTCCCGTCCGCCGTATAGTGGTTGTGCTTTGGGGTGCATTCCACAGCGGCGTTCCTTCCCCCCCCCCCCCCCCCCCCGTTTTTTTCGCTCCCTTTCGTCCACCCCCTTGGAAGCTGAGCCGTGCTCTCGACAAGGGCTGCAGGCAATCGCTTCATTTCTTCACCTCACTTCCGCGACGCACTTGTTTGCTGCGTGACGTTCACAAACGTGTTCCGGTGATGCGAAAGTGTTTCATGCCGCATTAAGCGAAAAATATGCCGTCCGTGGTCAGTGATGGCAAAAAAAATTCAGTCGACAAAGTGAGAGCGTAACAACGACCACATAATGACACGTGTCATCTACTTATTTCACTACCTGACGTTATAACGACATGTGATGACGCCGCGTGTTATGTCACGTGACGTCATCTAACGTTATGGTGACGTTATAGTGACTTAACGGCGCATGTCGTCATCACACGTGAGGGCGTCATCTGAGTGTATCACGTGACATGAGCTTCGGAATGGCTTGGATCGACGCAGTTTTCACACCCAGACACTACATGCTTTCGCCGAAATGCACGTGAGGGCAGATAAGTGCCACCCGAAATTTTCCTGCCTTATTAGCTATACGCTTGTGACGTAGAGGATGTTAAATATATAACATCGACAATTGGGGCTAGTTGGTAGGGGTTCATAGTGAAAACTGCGCCACCAAAATTAAAACTTGTCCTCGTGCCCTGTGTTTGTGGTTCGTTTTAATTTTCGTGGCACTGTTCTCACTAATGAAAAGATACAGTTAACCGGCACCGCGCCCTTTTTGTCCAGCACCCATCTCCACTGTGGGCAGCTCGATGGCCGACTTCGCACACGATTTTTCCGACCTGATGCTCCATCCAAATTTTAGTTGCGTTTTAGCTGTATGTAATTGTGGTCGGGGTGAAGTGCCAAGGTCGCAGGGAACCGCGCAATCAGAAACACATTAAGTGATACAGCTGCGTGAATTCGCTCAATATAACAGTGTCTTCAATCACTCGTACCCACGGATTCCCGTCATGCTAGCATCCAATATACGCAGGGCATAAAGTACTGAGCGAGAATTTACGCATTATGTGTTCATAAGAGAAAACGGCCGTTCCACTCGAGTCGAGGGTTCCTAAAATGGGCATATAATGAGCCTTTTGTGTAGTTTGGGACAATCGTTCACAGTGAAATGCTGCCGTTTCGTCATGATATAGAAACCCGCAATAACTTCTGCTGTGTACAACACTTCACTGTTTCTGGGAGGTTTTGGTTAGCAGGTTATATGTTATTGTGATTTGCCAATCATGCGGTTTTTAAGGACGAGCGGTCTAAAGGACAGACACTAGGTAGTGTCGCGTTTCTTTTTTTTTTTTCTCTATCCTTTTATTTTTTCTTGTCGCGTCTCCTTTCTATTATCTTTCATTCCCTTCACCCCGTTTCCCCTGTACAGGGTAGCCAGCCGGTTTCAACACTGGCTAACATCCCTGTCCCTCCTCCTCCTCCTCCTCCTCCTCCTCCAATCATGCGGAAAACAATGGCATTCTCTCTGTTTTATCTGATGAGAGGAATGAAAGGAAGTTTGAAGGATATGAAAGTACCGCAACCCTTTTTTGCTACTAGACCTTTCACAAACAACGATTTCTTGGAATAATTAAACGGCGGTAATGTGAGATGACACTAAAGAGCATCGCAGACAGAGCAGGTATCTCAAATCTGCGCGAGAAATTGGGAACACAAACGGCAAGCATGCGAACAAACGCATGCTTGTCGCAAGCCCCGACTGGACGTTGTGTTCCATGCAATATTCCTGATTGCACGAAGCGACGAATTTTACGAGAAAAAGAGCATATAGACTCTTGAGCAACTATTTCGTGCAAAAAAAAAAAAATGGTGCCCCGCTTTGCGCAAGTCTGCATTGCCATCTCTGCTAAATGTTGTGGTGGCACCCTGTTGTAGCAAGCAATAACTTTACCACAGATAACTTCAATTCGCATTTGCAATTTCGCGTCGCGCGCGTCTGCAGCACACCGCGCGCCCATCGGAATGTTTGCATAGGACGCTGGCGCAACCGCCACCACAGACTTTGCCGTGTCGCAACACGACTCGCTTCTCGAGAGCGCGCCGGCTTCGAGTATTCGATCGTTTATCGAATTGCCCAACGAGCGAGAAGCCGTGTGTGTGTGTGTGTGTGTGTGTGTGTGTGTGTGTGTGTGTGTGTGTGTGTGTGTGTGTGTGTGTGTGTGTGTGTGTGTGTGTGTGTGTGTCGAAACATTGAACAGGGCGGAGACATCGAAGCGACCGCACCAGGAGGCTGCGTCGCGCCGCAGCAGCCGTTTTCATGCTTGTTCGTACATGTTGTGAACGGCAGCGCGTCTGCATCCAAACGACACAGGAGGATAAGAGGGCGATGTATAAACGAGGGTCTCCAATCGGCGCGACTCTTTCTCCTCGGGCGCATTGCCACCTGCCGCGCGACGTTCCAACAGACTCAATTACGATCACTGTCTGGAGAGCCCCGCCATTCCTGTGTGCCTGCTTGTTTCGTTTCGCCTCCCTTTATTGTTATTGCATCGGCGGCGCTTTAGCTCGCTCCTTCTCGTAAACGAGGAACTTTCACTTCTTCTACGCGGGTATCCTCCCTTGGTGTGCCAACAACCATTTTGGCGGCTCTTTCGTCGCGCAGGCTCTGTTGTAAGACATGTGTATGTATAATAGCTGGGCCAATTTGTCACCCACAGCATATACATTGTTCTTGATGGCGTTTCTGCAGTTTTGGTAGAAGCTTGCGCGATTGATTCCCGGCCTTCGTGACCACATTCCTGGGAAGATTGTATGCAAAGAGGATGTTAGTGTACCTAAACCTACGCAATCCCAGATAGTCGAAATGTGAAGGGTGGGTGAGCGTCGCATTTCCCACAACGCCGTCGATACCTCGCGACCTACTCAACTAATGTTAAACTTGTATCTAGGGTGAAAAGATCAATCAATCAATCAATCAATCAATCAATCAATCAATCAATCAATCAAATGACATCGCTCTATATAGGATCAAAGAATGAGTGTCCAGTGTTAAATGTTTCGTTTCGCACACTGGCTCCCTTTGGCGTATATATCCAGAGCTCAGCAGCACACTTTATACCCGGATCCCGACTGTTGCGTGCTCCATACGACAAAGAAAAATCAACGCCGCTGCTGCCGGGCCCGTCCTTCGGTGTGGGTGCTAGTGTCAGCCTTCAACACCCCTCCCCCCCCCCCCCCTTTTTTTTTAAATTCTTATTTTATTTTGGATTAAAATTACTTTTCATTTATTTTTATCAAAATTCATATTTGGCGACAGCCATTTCTATTTATTTTTACGATTCGTTTGAAGCCCGTCTTATACTTGTGCACCGGCCGGGGCTACCTTTTTTTTTTAATGACCCCACAATAACTACTGTTCATGTTCCATGCACATGCAAAAACAGCTTGCCGTACGGCAGGCTAGGTGCATGCGAACACACGGTGCCAACTGCGCTTGTATAGCGCAGAGGTGTTGGTCGGTTCCAGGTGAGATGCACCTACCTCGCATTGTATTTTCATCGTGGTGCATAAAAATTAGGAGTGGCTCCGCTATTGCAAACACCAATGACCAGCGGAGTTTTGTTGGCTTAGCAAAGCATTGCAAACTTAAGAAAAGGAGAAGCAATTCTTTTTTTTAAAAGGAAAACCACACCTAACTTTACTTGCAATATATAGACATTCTCTCTTTTCTCTCTCTCTCTCTGTATGTGACCTCTTTCTTTATTTCTCTCTCATTCCGTCTCAGTTTCGCTTTCACTCGCGCTTAGCTTATTGCCGTTACTCGGCATGGCGTGCGTTACAGTGTGTCGTGCCTCGGAGTCGTCTTCGCATTCTTTACTCTCTTCTTCGTCTTCTTCCTCGTACTCTAGCTGTACGATCACTATCACTGACGATACCGCTATCATGATATCATGATGTTGCTATCATATAGCACTATCATTATCAATATCACTAAGCAGCGGGCTGAGCGCAGTGATGTAGGCAGTGGGTCGTGGGCAAGTGCTGGTCTGCTCTTCCCTTCGGCTCACGACGGCATGGTCATTGTATCAAGGTAACATCTCCACTTAGGGAAAGGGCGTTCTGTTATGATGAGAGAGAATTTCTGTAGAAAAGCCACTAACCTGCACTCTATTCTTTTTCTCATTCTTAGCATGTTTTATCGCTCTCCGGCAAGTGTACTTTATCTTGCCTGCTCCCATTTGTTTTTCTGTAGACCAAAAAAAAAAAAAAAAAGATTACTGTGGAGAATTGTTTTCTAGCTTATGCGCGTAAATGTAGCTTCCGTGTTTTGTACGCTCAAACAAAATCTACCTTTCCCGCCGGGCAGAGCCCGTGTAAATGTGTACAATGGTTTACATACTTCTTACATCTATCTTGAGCGAGCATTTCCTGTTGGGCTACTTGGTTTTTGCTTAACCTCGTAACGCCGCCCGATTTCGAAGACACAAACCGCAGCGTGGTGCACAAGACAGGCACTTGGAAACGTGCTCCAAAACTCTTAGACGTGTTCCGTATCAAAGAAAGAAAGCAGTGCTAGTGTAGGACATGCGTTGCTTTGTATGAGATTGAGCATGCTTTATTTCGTTCTTACACGTGACCTCGTAGAAGAGAGAGAGAGAGAGAGAAAAGAACGTCTGCGTTACGTCTCTGTGGCCGTACCTTAGCGCTTCATTATGATGTCAAGTATTACACCGTTTTGAAACGTCACGCGGAATGCATGCTCGCCAAATTTGCAAAGTGCGGTGATAATCGTAACATAACATAACGTGATAATCATAACACTATCATGGCCCCGCTACGGTGGTCTAGTGGTTATGGCACTCGGCTGCTGATCCGAAGGTCGCGGGATCGAATCCCAGCCGCGGCGGCTGCATTTCGATGGAGGCTAAATGTTGAGGCCTGTGTGCTGTGCGATGTCAGTGCACGTTAAAGAACCCCAGGCGGTCGGAATTTGCGGAGACCTCCTCTACGGCGTCTCTCATAATCAGAGCTGGTTTTGGGACGTTAAACTCCACAAATCAATCAATCAATCAATCAATCAGTAACATTACCATGGCCGAAGTGAGTGGACAGCGTGTACGTCCCTCGATCGATAGCCGTCCGTCATGGGCGTTCAAGCCGAGACTATCCATTGAAGTAATTGAACAACGCATAACAAATGCCCAAAGCGCGTCAGCAGTACTCTGTCTGCTCTTCCTGAGCGCATCGTATAGTGTATTAAAGTGTAAACCTACAAAGACACCTCTATCGATTTCCCACCGCCTGTAATTTTCTTTCATCTCCGTCTGAGACTCGGACTCGCGAGCTGTAACTCACAATTCAGCACTGTTTAATCAAGAGTTCGCTTACACTGAGCACTCCAAACGCTGCCCGCCCTTATGACGCAAGAATAATGCCACAATTCAAAAATATCCCTTTGCTGCCCTCAGTTTTGAAGGGCCCTTCAACCGCGAGCCATGCCTCAAAGCTCGAAACGCGCATTCTCGATGTCCGAGAAGGGCTCTCGTATCGCGATACTCTCTTCAGCACAGCGACCTATTAATTTTTGAACGAGCTAGGGGAAATTGATGCTGGCGGACAGATCCCGCCCATAGAGATCGCCAGCGTGCTCCGCTATGTAGTGTTAGCTCAGTGGAGGCTGGGGGTGACGTTTTGGGGTTTGCTGCGTTACTCGATACCACGCGGGCAGCCTCTCGTGGTCGTCGTACACGCTTGTGCATTTGTGGGCGCTTCGTTGCCACTTCCCCCTCTGCACACACGTCTGCTCATTGAAGACGATTCCCCGAAATGCGAAATGCGCTCGCTTTCCTATACTCTGTTTCATTGGTTCCGTGCAGCACTGTGGAAGACACAGGCCTCCTCAGCCATTCAGGAGGGTGAACACTTGTTAAACGTGTCCTTCCAAGCCATGATGTCTGCCAATGGCGGGCGCTGTAGTGGCAGCGGCAGCCTTGGAAGAGAGGAAGGAAGGAAGGAAGGAAGGAAGGAAGGAAGAAAGAAAGGAAGGAAGGAAGGAAGGAAGGAAGGAAGTGGCTCGATCGCATGTGCGTGTCCGTACATTTCGTCTCGCTTCGCAAGAATTCTGCGCTCGATGGCCTCGTAGTCTTGGCTCTGCTGCACGGAATTAGTGAAACTGAGCATAGTCGATGAATTGAACTTGATGGTGCTAATTTATTGCCGGATAGCCGTGATTGCTAAATTATTACCGCGCTGTCTGGATCAGTTCAAGTGCCAGGGATGGACTGCCGCCGTATGTACTGTTTTTCGCTGTTCCAAGCATTTGGGATGGTTGCTTTAAACGCCTTTATTATTTGATGGCATCGTGGAGTGAAACATCTCTCCGTCTTCCTGACAAATGAGAATCTGACTATTTAATCATCCTAGAGAAAATGCCCCTGTTTAGGATGCACGCAGCTTACGAGCTGTAGCTATATATCGTTAGTGTGTGCTTTTCTGACTGCGGAGACCGATGGTGTCCAGAAGAACCGAGTTTATCTTCCTCACTGCATAACGTTGTTCTGCATTGAAAACGTCGGAGGCCCGCGTATTATGTCAAAACATCCGGAACCTTCCACTGCGTCTTTTCTTTCCTTTTCCACAATTTCCACAATATTACGGCCGTGGAACTCGCTGCACCGTAGTGTCGGCAGCCGACATCGTGACGTCATGTCGTGTTTTCGGCGCGGGCGATTCGAATTGAGTGGCGATACCAGAGACTTTCGGCGGCAGTTCCCGACGCGAAAATTACGTTTATTGGCCCGCAGAAAGCTGTAATAGACTCCAGTACAGAAAAAAAAAAATTGATACCCCGCGTTAGTTGTCCTATATGTAGTGGCTGTGGCACTCGGCTACTGGTCGCGGGATCTAATGCCGGCCGAGGCGGCTGCATTTCGTTGGAGGCGAAATGTTGAGGCCCCTGTATTGTGCGATCCAGCTGTTCGATATTTCCGGAGCCCTCCACTACGGCGTCTCTCGTAATCACATCTGGTTTTGGGACGTAAAGCCCCAGAAATCAATAAAAAACGTGATCTAGCCAAACGGTAATATTTCCCTTCAGTGCCCCCTTTTAAAGAAGCCCAGGTGGTCAAAATTTCCGGAGCCGTCAACATCGGCATTCCTCTTCTATTCTTTCGTTCTTTCGTGCTCCCGCGAGGGCTACAGAAAATAGGGTGCTTTCCTTAACCGAACCACAGTTATTATTGTGAACGGTATTATGAGCGTTCCCGTGAAAAGTACACCCCGCTTGCATTCACCGAAAGAACGTGATAAAACGAGAAGTGCGAAGGTAAATATTTTCTTGGTAAATGTAAACGCACCTATGATATAAGCAGCGCCTCCTCTATTTTTGCTGATATAAGCTTCAGGCTGTAGAGGAAGTAGTTGAGCGTGTGTGTACTGTATTCGCCATGCCGGTGGCCCTGGCTGGCTTCGCAGTGCTCGGTTCGGGTGTGGTGCCGGCGGGATCACGTGACTTCGTTTGATTGGCGTTAATCCACCGAGCGGCGGCGGAGACCGGAAATACGTTTCCGGAACCGAAGGCGCAGCGTCGATGTAAGAACCGAAAGCTGACGGATGTGACTCCTGAGGAAGCTTACGACGAATTCTGGTAGCCTTCTTATACGAGTTTCTGGCTGGCTCAGGACTTCCTCAATACTTTCTTAGCTCCACTGAAGACGAGGAAGCAGGACCGTCGCTTCCGTACGTGGCTGTTCTCATAACTCACTTTTATTTAAAGCTCTTCCAGCCATTTTCATAGCGTCGTCTTAGGTCTCTCTTAGTTGAACAACCGCCCGAATGTGTACGTTAAGGAATCCCGTGAGCGCACGGTGCTTACGTTGCCACACACGGTCCGTTTGACCTCTGGCACTGTCGATGATTCACCTAGTCACATGCCGTAATGTCAGCACAGCACAACCTGTATATATTCATGGTCTAGTGCATTTTCTGAACGTTTTCAGATTTTTTCGTTCTCGGAGTTTATCACTGTCGATAAAAAAAAACAAAACATAGAGCACAACTTTATTATTTTCCGATTACCATTATAATATTTTCTTTTGCAGTTTTTATGAACTTGATGGGGGGGGGGGGGGGGGGATTTCGAGCGGCACTATTGACTGCTTTTACGTGTTCCTATAGCAACGACTATGGGCAACACGTAGGGATCCTCTATTACAACACTCCCGCCATGACGACGCCGTTCAGAAAAGCAGCGATTGCAAGAACACAGGAAGTGATTCACGGCTGTCAGCACGCCGACAGCTCTTGACCTGCGTTTACGACCCGGCTTTATTTACCGTCCATTGTTTCTTACTCATGCCCACGCGGGTAGACGTACGCAGATTACGGTGACAGCTTTGGCCGTCATTGTTTACTACGCGATCGTCATGGAAACATCGCGATACACGCTAAAGTAAGGAGGGAAAATCACATCGCGTGTTTAGGAAAGATTGCCGTACGTTGGTGAACATGTCGAGTTGGGCTGTAACCTTAATTTGGTCATAAAAAGAAACAAAAACAATATGAACTTCGACGAGCCGGTGGTGCCGCGTTTCGTTCAGAGGCAGCGATCCGCGACTAATTCTGTCAGCACAGCAGGTAATGGTGGAGAGCGGAGTGTATGTAATGCACCGAAGCTTTAGGCGTGCAAGAAAAAAAAAAAAAAGAGTTACTGAAGGTTTGGTGCGCTTGGTTGAAACAAGGCTAAAGATTTTGTAAAACGTTTCGATTATGCGCTGTGGAAAGAGATAAATGAGATGTGTGCAATATTGTTTTACATCTAAATATAGGCCACAAATATTATCGCGGCTCGGTAATTTGAATTGTCGGCTTGTCAAGCCATTGTGACACATGCAGCCCTGATACTTGCACGAATATGAGACAGAGAGTTCGTTTTACACAAAATTATCAACAAAATTTGTATAATGCCACAAGTGCAAGTGATGTTGTTCACGCTGTCTGAATTTTCAACCGCAGAAAAAGACACCGCATACCGTTCTCTCTCTCTCTCTTTTTCTGTTGCCACATTATTCCTCTTCAAAGGCACGCACTTGGCTAGCGGCTGCGATGATCGTGCAGTAGGGCAGCGTTATATACTGTTTACACCAGCTGAGAGCACACTCAGTGTGGCGCCTAACCACAGGTCTCACATTCTTCGAATGAATTGCTGCAGAAATAAACGTAAACACAGCATTACACGAAAGCTTCATCGCTGTATCAGCTTGGCTGCTACGTCCACTCAATTAGTGCGCGGTTATAGGCAGCATCATCCGTTCCGTGCACTAAACTGTGACGATATTTTCATAAAAGTGCCCACCTCAGTGGACGCTCATATGTACGCGGGAGACTTCAGGGCTTTCTCATTAACTTCAGCGATGGCACAATATGTGTAGACGTCGAACACATTGCATAGCCTCGCACAAACGTCAATCCAAACAAAGAGCGCGGTTCCGAAATACAATCCTGCTACACACATGACACTAAACACACAAGTTGCCGGCTTCCCTCCCGCTTCTCTTTCACTAAAGCACCGTAGCTCGACTCCACGGTTATCCTCCAAAGGTCATTAACATTACGAGGGGCACAAAGATGACGTCGGCTGTATGAAGTTACAGAGACGCTTTTTTTCCTCTCTACGTCTATCTACGAGACATCCCGAGCGTGTGCAAGGAGAGCTCCGGCTTAGGAGGCAGGGGGGGGGGGGGGGGGGAGTGTGGATGAGCGGGGGGTTCTGGGAGGGGGGACCCCGGCCTTAGCGACGAAGGCCGCATGCATCCGCCCCGTGTGACCCCCCGCGCCGTCGGCGGGCGACCCCCGTGTCACCCGGCGGCTTTTTTAACGTTTACTTGTAGACTGAGCGTTGGCTTGCCGCGTGCAAGGGCGACGTCGGCGAGCCAGAGAGCGCACACACGCGCACGCACGCGCTTTATGTCGGCGGGCGCGTGGCGCGTCCCTCTCTCGTTGAGGCGCGGCTCGCTTTCTTCAGGCGGCGGCTTATGTCCACCCGCCACTTCGGGCAGAGAGGGGCCCGCCCACGCCGTGTTATAATGTGTACGTCAAGGAAATCGTCCTGTACGACCGACGGGGCGAAGTCACATTCTTCGTGCAAGTCCTAGCTCACGTATTTCTGTGCAGGGGGTTCAAACTAAGGAAGTCAACAGACAATTGAAGCCAAGGAAGGCATATAGGGAGATTAGTTGTAGTTTTTAGCTGCAATGTACTATTTGTGGGCATAAATGGAAAGGAACTAAAGTGGACGAAAGAGAACCTGCATCCTTCGGATCACACGTCCGATGCTATACCACCTGAGCTATGACGTCAGTCGTTCCCCTGCCCACATTATTGGCTGCTTCTGCGTGTATAACCCTGGTAGTGTTGGCCAGTGCCATTAGTATAGCCGTGGCGGCGAGTGTGCATCACTTTTCTTTCGTTTACTTTTGATTTTCTTTCTTGCTTTCTTTTCTTTGTCTTTTTTCTTGTCAGAAGGCGTTACGTAGCACGCTGTCGTGTTACGAACTCGCTGCTGGCCAATAAACCCCCGCATGCCAGCTAAAGGCATCGATCTCTCAGATCCCCCGTCCTCTCAGAAAAGAAAAAAGTCGAAATTCCTGTATATTTCTCACCAAAGACTAGTAAACCTAACCTATAAATCTATAATATATGTAGCAGTAAATCTAAGATTATCGACTTGTGTCAGATGTTCTTTTGAAATTTACTTTTGGGGGGGAGGGGGGCGGAGCTAGTCAAGCTGCTTATCAATCTTCTTGATGAAAAATAAGAGAATTATTATTATTATTATTATTATTATTATTATTATTATTATTATTATTATTATTATTATTATTATTAATATTTGCGACTTGAAAACGCTTCAACTAATCACCCTGCGGTGACCTGCGTCGACAGACACTTTTTTCCAAATGCGCAATGAACGCGCAGAAAAGACAGCCGCACAGTCCACTGCGGCTTCGGGACGGTGGTCAGGCATCACTGTAGCGAAGGCAAAATCAAGGATGCTGGTGGGCTTAGGGGCAAGGAGAAGTCGCTGTGCCCGTGCGCGATGATGATGACCCCGCGTGCGGCCGGGTCAGCACGCGCGCGTATCTGTATTTTTCTCGCGGCCGCGCTGTCTCCGACCTCCTCCGCCTACGCCCTGGCATCGCGTAGCGAGGAAAAACTGCTCGCCGCGCCGCCCACGCGTTGTCTGAAACCGGCATCCCTCGCTCGCGGCTCGCATCGGACCATCTCGCTGTAGCTTTCACGGGGAGGCTGATGAGAGGTGTGCGTCCCTGGACAAAGCATGCCCTCACGTAAATGAGTTTAGACAGCCCGTAGGCAGACAGACCACACTCCTCCTGTAATATACTTAGCTACAGAGTCTTTTTATATATGTGTGGGATTCTCTGTCCATATATGTATGTATGTATGTATGGAATAAAGAGAGCCCGATTTTGCTATGGACCGGTCTTTCTCGAGGCATGCAGTATGCCTTGAGAAAGACCAAAGATCGATCACGCTGTCGAAACTATTGAAAATAAAGAATAACCGCGAGGTCGTGCTCCTTCTTAATTTCAAAAATATGTTTGGTCCATTGAAAGCACCCCTCTCTCTATATATATACCACGTTGTGAGAAGACTAGATGACTGATGGACAGTTAGGGAACGACGGAATGGATACCAAGAGAGAGGAAACGTAGCCGTGGACGACAGAGAGTAAGATGGGGTGAAGAAATTAAATTCTCAGGAATCAAATGGAATCGGCTCGCGCGGGACAGGGGAGGATGGAGGGAGAGCATTGGGAGGGGCCTTCGTCCTGCAGATGGACATCATAACATAACATATTATGATGGTCATAATAATCATGATCATGATGATGATATACAAGGGCCCTCGAGCACGAGGTACCTTTTTTGGACAACTTATTCCGACGTTTCGGGCGGTGGAGTCCTCGTCTGGGATTACAGAGTACAAGAAATTGCACATACTTTTATATTACAAAGACTGCGCCCCCACCCCATTTTCCTTTTATTATTATTTTGTTTTCCTGGCGCATCTGTGTGCATTTGGAACACGATGTCCAGGGCATGTAGCACATGTCGCGGGCAGAGCCTCGTCCTTTCGAGCAGTGCAAAACGTCCCCGTGTACACACGCACTCGCACACCCTTCGACTCGCCCCGCGCTCTCGTGTATATACGGCGGCAGAGGCGCCTGCTGGTCGCCCGCCTGTTCGCTCGCTTTCACCCCCGCGGCGCGACAAGACCTGTCCCGCCAGGACCCCACGGCGAGTGAAGAAATCATCGTTCCGATTCTCTCTGTGCAGACGCCGCCGCCAAAGCTACATAGACGGTGTGTTCGCGCGTGCACGGGAAGTGGTCGAACCAGAGGAATTGAACGGCCTTTGCCAGGAGGGGTCTAGCCGGTGATGGTTACTGTGGTGATTGGAATGAACGTTGACGGTGATGTGGCGCTCGACGAGAATGTGCCTCTAGCGATGTTGCGGTTGCGACGCTTCTCTCGAAATGCGCGCCGCCAAGCCGGCGCAGCTTCGTGTTTTGCTATAGCGGCGTTTACCTTTGCTCGCACACTCGGCCGCAGCGCAGTCTGGCTGAAAGGTGCCGTGCCTTGTCGGGTCTCGACTTTTTTTTCTCCAACTTCTATTGTTTTGGTCATATTCAATGGAGTCTGTATAAGTTCCTGATTGCTTTACACGAAATTTCTCTTCATAGAATTCTGGAATGGCATTTCATTTAAGGGCACAGAAAATTTCATTTCCCTGTGCTGAGCAGTTTTGCTGGAAACTCAGTAATGCGGAAGGTTGTACGCCAAAAACACAGTTTCTTGCCCCGACTGTTTTCACTGTCGTTACTTAACACTTCAGTCTAGGCAATAATGCTAAGTGTAGTAGGAAAGCGCAGAAATTAAGCTTTCTTTCACTGTATAGCTCACATCTGCACAACCAGCGCAGAAAGCACAGCACGTTCGCAAAAAAAAAAAGAAAAAAAAAAGAAAACGACTAAAATGCGGAGATCGCGCCGCCGGAGTGGGACCGCCATGCACCTTAAGGCGCAGATGCTGAGAAGGAAGAAATTCATCTGTAGTCCACTGACTAGCTACAAAACAACAGAACATTGTACAGCAGCGAGACATTCCGTCGGAATTAAGCAAGTGCTTTAGAGCGGTTTTCCAGCGAGTTTTTGGATCAGCACTAAAATTAGGATACCCGCCAGAATTTGGGAAATAATCTCTATAGGTTGCGACACAAAGTAGGGTTTGCAAGACATACGTTAAAATTATTGTCATAAGTGAAATATAACTACGACATTCATCTTGAGATGTGAAATTGTGTGGTTTGTGCGACGCCTACTGTATTCATTCGCGTAATATCGGTACTGGGTAAACAACGAGCACTCTGCAGACGATGCCACATTCATAATGACATTGGGGTGTCTTCTTAGACCGTTTTCCTCTTTCTTTGTTTCATTCACCCTCACCCCTTTCCCAAGTCAGGATAGCCCACAAGAGAAGCAGGATTGTCTCTGCTTAAAGAGACTTTCTATCTCTTGGATTTTTTGTTGTTGTTGTGGTGGTGGTGGTGAAAATGAGAAGGTCGTTCCTTACATTGACGGAAACGAGCGTGCTTGTACCCCATCAAAAAAAAAAAAAAAAAGGAACGGCATTTTTTACCAGTCCCTTAATGTCGTGGAAAAATTACCGGTGGCGCCATCCTCGGGTGATCAGTGCCAATGTCCAAGTGTAACGAAAAAACCAAGGAATACCCACGCAAATTCAATAATCCTGCTTAAAAGCAAAGTTTTATTACTTCCAGCTGTACTCAGCACAGATCCGGTAGAGTTCTTTCACGACGGAGAGTAACTTTCATTTTTGAATTAGTATTGCAAAAACCGAGTTACCATTGTTGCTGGCGTCCCTACACATAGAGAAGAGATGACGACCTCAGAATACCGAAAGATAACGCTCGAAAATTTTCTGCTGACTTGCCAGCGAAACTACTGCGCAAGCTTGTACACTTCTAATGGTGCGCTTTGAATTGCGATGAAAAAGCAGGAAATTTGTGGAGGATGGTAGACAGTCCCTTTAGCCTTGCTGTCTTTACTTCATCACTTTCTTTCTTTCTTTCTTTCTTTCTTTCTTTCTTTCTTTCTTTCTTTCTTTCTTTCTTTCTTTCTTTCTTTCTTTCTTTCTTTCTTTCTCGTGGGCTGCCCTCGAACGCAGACGCTTCGATGCCGTCGGCAGTTTCATCGGGCACGCTTTCTGTTCGCGGGAGGCTGCAGTTACAACAAGCACGAAGAAAGCGAGGACACGTACATATAGAAAAGATGCCGGCTGGTCCGGTTTGGGCAGCGGCGGCCTATCGTATATGGCGCGCCAAGTGCATACCGGTCGGGCTCTGCTTGGCTCGAACGGGAAGTCGGCTACAAGCCCGTCTTCCTGATAGAGGGAAAGAGTACGACTTGAGACACCCACTTGTGCCTCCGCGCAGTGGAATGGATAAATGGAATATCATTTGTAGTCCATTTGTGACTGTCTATGCTGCTGTGTAATCAGGATTTCCATCAGCCGTACATGGTGGAGAAGTCTATCTTTTTTTTTTGTTTTTGTCGACGAAGAGAGTGTCTCACACGAGTTTCACTCTCGAGAGAGGGTGTAGGATGGGCGTAAAATTGAAGGGATTTTTTTTTTTTTTTTGATATTGTCGCGCTGCTGAGGCCCACCTTAGGGGCTCTGACTCCCGCCACGATGGCTGCAATTGTGTGGCGGCGGAATTTGAGGTTGCTCCTGCTCGTGTACTTATTAATGTTACATGGCGTAGCACGCGTGCATTATTTTTTCCTCTATCGCATTTTTTATGTTTGTGTTTGTGCAAATGTAAGAGCTTTACACCACCTCCTGCTCCCTTCCCTAAAATCTTCATTATGAAGCAGTGTTCCATTTTTCGGTTCCATTGTTCGATCCTTTCCGTATGTGTTAGGTTTGATTACAACGACAGCTTACGTGAAAATAGCCGTCGAGGTTCATTTCAGGGTTAGTAAGCGGCGAAGTGATCTTTCAAGGGCAATCGGGTCGGACATTAATTTCGGCTCAATTGGTAGTCTGAATTGGTGAAGGCCACTTAGCTGTCTAGGATAAACTGTCTGAACTGGAGCTGAATTGATGGAATGCAATTCTAGCTGTCTAGCAGCCAAAATGGCATCCTTACCGCGCGTAAGGATGCTATCGGACTAAGCACGCGAACATTGGGCCCCTTCCAGACGTTACGTGAGCACCAGTGACTGGAATGTTCGATGATGCACAAATGAAGAGCAGACGTGTTTCACTCACAGATCCCCGGCCGAATCGACAAAGGTTCCTAAGGGCGCGTTGTCTCTGGCCTGCGGGTATTTATTTATTTATTTATTTATTTATTTATTTATTTATTTATTTATTTATTTATTTATTTATTACACAATACCTTAGAGACCTCACAAGAAGCATTGTGTAAGGGGATCGAAATACAAAACTCGTAGCACAAATTATACAGTAGACAAACAGATTAGTTTCACATCCAAACGCAATACAGGTACATCTTGTGTAAGCAGGAGTGAAACAAAAGTGCAATACGGGCAATGAACGAAGTGTTACATGTGCGGAAATACAAGCGCAATACATGCAAAAAGTTCATAATTCCGGTCTACGCTGAATAGCTGCGCATAACGAAATCTAAAGCAACAACCTCTAGACGAAAAAAAAAAAAGGGAAAGGAGCCCGCATGAATGAAAGCGATATCAATGAAGGGGGAGGGGGGCGGGGGGGGCTTGAGCAGGTGATATGCCCGTCATCACCATTGGCTGGACATTTCTCTTGTGAACAGTTCTAACGAAAGCATATATATGTGTTTCGCAAATGCAGACCCAGGGTTTCCGGAGACCGACGACTTCGTATACGCCGTTACCGTCGCAATGCGAGTGAATCGTTTTGTTAGGCCCGTTAAATTATTCAATATTTTTCTTTCTTGCCGGCTTTTCCTGCTACATTCTTCACCATCAAAGCCACGCTACAACATTTACAGTTGAGGGTTGTTCCCAAAGCTGTTCTAACAATGCGCGCGCGCGCGCGCACACACACACACACACACACACACACACACACACACACACACACACACACACACACACACACACACACACACACACACACACACACACACACACACACACACACACACACACACACACACACACACACACACACAAAGAAACTGCAGGTGGCGACGCCTGCTCGAGGGTTCCCGCACTAATACGCGCGACTTACACTCAGGACTTATGTACCACAGTGTGCTCGTCTCTATAGGAGCCGGTATTAGGAAGCACCAGGCCGTGAATTGAAGCTCGCCTCGCGCAAGCGTGAATCGCTGGAAGGACGGGATTTTCGGGACTCAGGTGATCGGGGAGAAAGCGAGGAGGAGGCACGAAGATATCGATCCGCACAAGCACTGGACGGTCCTTCACGAAGCTTTATCGATAAAGAAGTGACCCTGAAATTGCTGGGCCTGTGGGGCTGCGGGTCTGATTGTGGATGGGGAGGGGCGGGAAGGCGCTGCCTGCGCTAATCTCGGAATCAAGCTTCCACGAAGGAGACGAACCCGCTCGAACTTCGTGACGCAACCGGACCGAGCGTGGCCTGAAAGTTCCCAATCAGAATTAAGGAGAGCTTCCGAGCGAAAGTTCTATACGGGCAGCAGTTCCCGCAGCACGATACTTGACGCTGACTCGGTGAAGTCCATCGGGTGGCGTAAGACCTCCCCGAAGACAGGGCTTTGCTTCGATCTTCTTTTTTGTTCCTTTATTTCCTTTTCGCAGGGACACATCATTCGTCATGTTGCGCCATTGGTGTCGGGGATCTAATGAACTGTACCCTCGTTAGACCGTTTCAAGGTCAAAAAGAGGCGTTTCTTTGAGCGGTTAGAGAAGTGTGAGGGGGCGAAGTTTGGCCAACGAGAGCCTCGCTGAAGTTCGCGATAAATTTTTTATTTTGTTTTTCTTTTTCACAACGGCTTACTTCACCTTTTTTCTTCTTGCGGGGAATTTACTCCCGCTTGCCTTATGTCTTTCTTGTGCGCGGAGTGCATGCTTGCTGGCTCGCGGTATCCTGGGCTAAGGACGCTGCTTACCTTGGACAGTCGTGATGCGGTGAAGGAGAGGACGTCAATTTCGGCAATCCATACATGGAGCATAGCTCAGCGTCCTTCGGTATAGGCGGGAGCAAAGGAAGAAACCGTTTGAAGTTTGAAATATATTGTCTTATTTTTAAAGGTACATTGGGGTTTATTGCGATAGCGATTACATGTACAGTCTCGACGGGTTATTGCCGTCGCCGTCGCTGTCATGTCTCGCATTGAAATTTTTTTTTTCACTTTCGGTACCCAGAAATCCGGAGGTTTTGACCTCGGGCGGTTATGCCGTTGGTCTTTGTGGCCGAGCGTACCGCTGGATTCGTGCCTACCTACAGATGAGATCCTTCTTTGTGCAAACCGACGATGGGCCGACGTCTCTGCACTACACACACCGTGGAGTTCCTCAAGGGGGCGTCTTGAGTCCCACATTATTCAATTTGGTTATGATTGGTCTCGTGGAACGCATACCAGGTTGTGTACAGATATCGATTTATGCTGACGACATCTGTGTTTGGACGTCAGGCGTAACACGTCCTCAGATACGTGCGAGGCTCCAAAAAGCCGCGACTTCGATATCGACATACCTCAATGAACAAGGTCTTGAAATTTCGCCTGCAAAATCGGCGCTGGTCGCTTTCACGCGAAAGCCAATGACAGCATATGCCATATCTATTAAGGGACAAAATATTTGTTACGCTAGGACGCACAGGTTCCTGGGAGTAACCATCGATCGGGACCTCTGCTGGAGTCCCCATGTGGCCGGTCTCAAGAAGCGCCTAACGGCCACCTCACAAGTTTTCCAGTTCCTCGGAGGGAAAACGTGGGGTACGTCAGTGAACGCCATGTTACACCTATACCGGACGCTCTTTCTCGGGTACTTGAGATACAGCTTACCGGTGCTGACTGATACCTGAAAAAGTAACCTACGCACACTCGAGAGCGCGCAGGGCCAGGTACTCAAAATCTGCCTCGGATTGCCACGCTGCACCTCAACAGCGGAAACTATAGCGATTGCCAAAGACCTTCCTGCCACCACTCACATCACTTTGGAGGTGCTTCGGACACACATTCGACACCTTGCTCGTGCTCCTGCCCACCACCTCGCCTCGCTTCCAGAAGACCGACCCGGTGCCTCTTTTTGTAAGAGGCTATCGGCATACCGCGAGTGCCTCCCAAAAAATTATACTCCTGCTGAGAGACTTCCGACGCCTCCTTGGTGTTTGGCCTGTCCAAAGGTCCGGCTGACAGTGCCAGGGATTCGGACGAAAGCGGAACTCTCACCGCCGGCCTTAAAGCAGCTGTCTTTGCTAATGCTATATAAGGACTACAGGAATCATCTTCAGGTTTACACTGATGGCTCAACAACAGCAGGCAGATCTGCAGGAGCTGTGACCTTCCCTGCCAAAGCAGTAGATGTACTGTTCAAGACGTCTCATGGCACAACATCGACTGCCGTGGAGCTTGAGGCACTACGCACCGCACTTTGCGTGATCGATGGGGAGCCACCACAGAAGTGGGCCATCTTTACTGATTCCAAGTCAGCCCTTCAGTGCCTTTTATCGGTTTTACGTAGCGGGCCGCAAGACCAATTAGTGCTTCAAACACGACAGCTCTATCACCAATTAACCGACAAAGGCCATGACATCACGTTTCAGTGGCTACCAGGCCACTCTGGAATAATTGGGAACGAGCACGCAGATCATGCTGCGAAACGTGCCCACGAAATTGGAGTGCTGCAAGCCATCCCACTGTCAAGAACGGATGCAGCAAGAAAACTACGCTCGCTTGCGCGTGATATGACGACAGCGCAGTGGAACACTCCTGGCCTTCTACATACCCGTCTACATCGCCTCGACCCATCACTGCAACTTCGAGTTCCGCATGGGCTTACCCGCTGTGAAACGACCGTACTTTGCCGACTGTGGCTAGGCACGTCATTCACGAGAAGTTTCGGCTATCGCATTGGACTGGAAGACAGTGCTGCCTGTCTTCACTGTGGCAGCGAGGAAACGATTGCACACGTCCTCTGCGATTGCCCTGGATACTGCTCCCAGCGACAGACTCTCGCCGCAGACTTATCACGCCTTGATGGTCAACCGCTGTCCGAGCAAACCATATTGGAATGCCGGAACGATAGTGTCTCGCAGCGGAAAGCCACGAAGGCTGTGCTCAAGTTTTTGCGCGCAACGGGCCTCATGAACCGTCTCTGACACATGCCGTGCTTGTGTGTGTGCGCGAGTTGACCTCTCTCTTTCTCGCTTTCTTCTTTTCTTCCATTCCTTTCCTGTCTCCCTTCACCCCTTCCCCAGTGCAGGGTAGCAAACTGGATATCTTCCTTCCGGTTAACCTCCCTGCCTTCCGCCCATCATCTCTCTCTCTCTCTGTGTCTCTTTCTCTCTCTCTCTCTCTCGGCGATAGCGGAATGGTTTGCCGTTATTAACTCTGTTAATGCTAACGTCGCTGTGTACAATTACGCGGTTGCTGGATAATGTTGACGGTTATATATTACGCCTGTGCGTGGTGGCGCAATGTCATGCTGCATATGTGACAGGCTGGTTTGATAGGTTCTTGCTATGCGGCTGTATTATTAGTGTTTTACAGCGAAGCTGGTAGAACCACTCAATGGGCGGGATATCGTGGGGCAATATCCTGCTCACCGAAAGACATCAACATCGGCCAACCCGCGGTGGAGGTAAAGCACCCCATCCTCACGAACGAATAATAATAATAATAATAATAATAATAATAATAATAATAATAATAATAATAATAATAATAATAATAATATGGTGATGACAACGATGAAGAAGGGGAGCTGAGCACTTATACTGTAGCCGTTACCTTGTTGCTTAATTGGCTTCTGGCCAAGTGCATACATCTACTTCAGTTCGGTAAGCGTAAATTTGTACGAGATGCCCCAAAGGCAGTCCGCTTTGGGACGTGGACCTTGTGGGGGTTTTTACACGTTTTTGTAGCAGACCCATCAGCAGTGGCAAGATAACAATGTACAAAATGTACAGAAAACGGGGAGGAAAAAGTGCTATACCTACCACCTTATCGATCACAACTCCTGAAAGGAACCTGACGTACTCGGTTCGACTTCAGGCAGAAAGCGTGAAAAGTTGATTTTCTGGAAGATGTACGCCACGTTGTTCTCTGACAGACACGACAGGTATATGCGTTCTGTAAACTGTTTCGGTGGAGCGTTTCCAGCGTGAGTGTGGTGTGATGGGACAGCAGGTGAACATAGACAAGTGCTTCCCCTGTTCGTTATTCGTCTTGTGGATCGCGTCTATTCCGTTCAATCGCTCATGTATTGACGCTACCTTCTGTTTGCATCGTACGTTCGTAAAAATATTCGTGCACTGACGAAACTTGCAGAAATCGTGTTCCTCATGCTTCATTCTCTTCAGGCCAGAGTCATACCGCTGCTCTGATATTTTCTTTTGGCAACGGAGAAGCGTGAACAGAGGCTTCTTGGTCCTCCTCCACCGTTGCTGTTGCTTTATTTATTTCTTTCCTGGCATGTGCGTATGCGTGTTTTTGATTTGAACTCACTTGATTCATTATCTTCCATCAACACGGCGGGGTAATATCGCTGCTTTGATATTGCGAACTGTCTCGTGGACAGTCACCAGTGCCGAGTCCGCCAAGTTAAGTGTTACGCGTTTTCCTTGATTCTTCCTCCGTTTGGGTTGTTTCCTTTTTTTTTTTCTCACCATATACCTAGACAGGCGGTTTCTGACAGATGTCATTTATGGCATGGTTTTGCGCAGTAAATGTTCCAGTTGGCAGTCAGTGCTCGTTCTTATTCTTCGACCGTTCTCGCTTTTCTATATAGAGTTGTGCGTTACAGATGCAAGTGAACTTACTCTGTTTTTCCATTTCCATCCCGCAAGCACCAACACAAACTTCCTTGTGCCCTCCCCCCCCCCCCCCCCTTTTTTTTTTTTCACCTCTGAGTGTGTGTACGTTTTCGATTTCACGTCCCGGTTCATCGACCTCGCGGCTTTAAAGGCCGCAGCAACCGCCCCGCAGGGAGCACTTGCAGTCATCGCGGTTGCGCCGAGATATGTGTCCTCTACTCGCCTCATTTGACAATAAAAAATAAAAATGAAAACTAAAACATCCACGTACACAACTACGCGCGAGCGGAGAACCCTAATTTCCATCCAGAAACGCGCTCGCCTCGCAGGGTGCGCTATGGTGTTTGGGTGTACACGTGCGGATACGCGTAGTTTACCACCGCCCTTCGCCCGTACACACACTGCACTCACACATACAGATGCCGGCACGCCGCCGCATCCTCCCTTGCCCGGGACCGGGGCGGTGGCTGGCTGTGCGAGTGTGATGCACTCTTGACCTCCCGTTGAGCTCGGAGAAGACCCGTGGGAGCCGTTGCGGCAGGGCCCTCCTCTGCGGCCGCGCCGTGGTTTATCCGCCGGCCGCGATGAGCACGGACGGGGCTGCGGCGGCGCGGGCCTCTATCGTGCCACGCGATGCGCCGCGGCGGGGCACCGCGCATCCTTTCGAGACCGCGCCGCCTTCTATAAATCCCGAGCGGCTCGCCTGGTATACGGTGCAGTGCCGCGTAATCTAGTATAGCGCTGGCGTCGGGGCCGATCGCGAAATAGAACTCGCCACGTTGTTTACGGGTGAGTATACTAACTCGTAAACAACATACGGCGTCGATATCACTGGGTGTCGTAACGAGCAAAAATGCGAAGGATATGTTTAATGGGTCTCTTCATAAGAGTTCTAAATTTGTCTTGTGGGATGGATGTGTAATTATTTACCAAAGTTACGATGAGTCGTGATGAAAACTGCAGTTTCAGCAATGACGACAATCCTCTCAAATATCGTAATGGACTTCACGTAAAGCTTTTTTTTTTTTCAGACTTCGTTAGTCTTCGCGAAGAAGCGACAGCACTTCAAAATTGCAGATGACGTTCGCTCACAACAGCTGACGGGAGCTTTCTCTACTGTGGCATTGACCACGTTTTTTTTTTTTTTTTTTTTTTTCTGTCGGACCAACCTGGTGGCTTTTCTGCACGCAGGTAATATATACATATATACTCAACGTAGATCGCCAAGATGGCCGGTGGCGGTGGACAGCAAGAAGGAGGAAGTGGAATAAACTTTAATGCCACAAAATAGTACGTGTATCACCACGAGAGGGGGTCCCTCTTCCAGGGCACAGCAAGGAAGGTGCGGAGCCGAGCTGTACTCTTGTTATCGGGGATCGAACTCTTCGAAGCCCGGGCCTAATTGACGAAGTGTTTCCCGTTATTCAGCGCTCTTCTGTATCGGTCTCTATAAGGTATGTGTTCAGTGTGTGGATTGCCCGAAACTTTCTCGTGCGGACACTCCTGACGCATGAGTGTTTTTGTTTACGCTCGCTGTAAATGTTCAACATCGCAATCGGCTACCGTCTAGGTTGGGGTGACTGGAAAGTATGGAGGATGAGACGATGGAGGTGGGGGGGGGGGGGGGGGCGGGAGGGTAGGGGAGTACAAACATACAGGTTGGCACCGTGCGTTCACGCGTAAGAGCCATTCGCGTATGACCATCCGGTGTCTACTAGTCTGAAACTAATGAATAGAAGAATTCTGAGAAGTAATTTAAAGAAAAAAACAGAAACAACGTGAGTTTAGTGGGGCAGCCTTATGAAGGAGGAAGGAAAGAGATTGGAAGGGGAGAAGTCAGTCCAATAAAGAAAAGCATGTGCCCGTATGCGATAGGATCTACATCACTTAGGTAAAGCATTTTCATCGAGCTGTCCGCGCATGTTGAGGCCTGGATCTGTGTGTGGGTGTCTTCATTCCTGAGCGCCATCGAATCTGTTTCTTCTTACATGGCCCAGAAGGTTCGCGTCTTCGCGGCCATATATACTTCGACTTTGAAGAGCGAATCGAATCCAATTATGTCGAGCTTGGATGACTCAGGCGGTCGTTAGAGTTCGCCGGTGTGGCAGTTCCGGTGACCCCGATAGACAGAGAAATCAGTGACCTACAGGAAAAGTTAATGACCATAAGTTTGATCGAGGTGTTCTAGCACACAACAAAAACACTTGTTTCAGATTTGCCATAGGGATTTGTCGCCCTTGCCTTGACGATTTGCATCGACCCTAGTCATCAGTTTATCTTACCTCAATCTTCCGGCGCGTCGTGCGATGCGAGTTGACACGCATGGACCAAATCTCAGAAGCTGTAATTTTGTAGGGATGGAACCTCATGACGAAGCAAGGAGTGTCATGGACGGGAGACCTCTTGTTATTATGAACTATCGAAATGTGTGGACAACTTTCCAGATGATTAAAAGGAATGATTAGAAGTCCTTTTCGTTTGTAAGGGTGCTTTCCCATCGCCCTGCTGCACCTCCCAGGCGAATAATGTCTAGTATCGGAAGTGTATGGAAGTGTATGGATCTCGCGATCCTTTCTAACGTTAAAAGCGCCCAGCCACTGTGGTCTGGTGGCTGCGGTACTCGGCTGCTGATCCAAGGGTCGCGGGATCGAATCCCGGCCGCGGCGGCTGCATTTCGATGAAGGCAAAATGTCGAGGCCCGCGTGCTGTGCGATGTCAGTGCACGTTAAAGAACCCCAGGTGGTCAAAATTTCCGGAGCCGTCCACTACGGCGTCTCTCATAATCAGAGCTGGTTTTGGGACGTTAAACTCCGCATAACAAACAACATAACGTTAACAGCTTGTGCTTCCGGAGTGTTTGCAAATCCGTCCTACGGGTTTATGTCAGGGCAATTCAGTTACACAACACTGCACCTTCGATCGAACAACGTTCCAGCTCCCACCTTCCCGCTCAAACTGCACAGTACAAGCGAGATAAAGCGATGAGGCAAGTGTACATGGGAGGAAGAAGAGGAGAGTGAGACACGAGAGGAGGAAGGAGATGGTACGTGGCCGCGTGCGTACCTGCCTTCCTGGCCGCTGCCCGCTCCCTGGCGGCTTCGAGAGTCGAAGCACCTGTTTATCAATTACCCCACCCGCCTATTCGTGGCTTGCGTGGCGCGCCGTACGGAAAAAAAAAAAAAAAAAAGCGATGGTTTCTCGGCGTGTTGGTACAGCCCCTAAGAGACCCCAAAAGGAGGGGAAGTGGGAGAGAAGGAAGGGGTTGTTGTTGCGGTTGTCGTTGCTGTTGTTGTTCGTTGTTGCTGTCGCTGTTGTTGCAACGTGAGGGCGTCAACTCCGCGCGTGCACACTGCGCGCTGCTCCTACCATCACCACCGCATCATCCGACAAAACAGCACACCGCGTGACTCTGCAGGAACCCTATACAGCCCGTTTTACGGCCCCTACAGTTTCGAGACGTTGCGTCACTTTCTTCGCGCTTTAAGACCGAAGGGTCGGCCGCCCCGCCACCACCTTCCCGCGCCGCGCTTCAACCAGGAAGCGTGTATGAGTTTAGCTTTGGCGAGAAACGGGCCCGCCTTCTAATGTCGGTTCCTTTCCAACGTTTACTACAGCGCGAACGCATCGCGAATCAGCGCATCGCCTATGTGGCCGTCGGGTTCGTGTCGAATACTTCGGCGCTGGAGAGATGTTTCGCCGTTTCACACAGTGCCTCGGAGGTGCTGTATAGCTCATTTCAAAGGTGTTTATCGAGGTTGGTTCGCGAGCTCTCGGCAAGCGACTGCGCTCTATGAGTACTGGAAGGAATGCGGATGGAGCAAGCTAGTTCGCGATCCTTAACAGGGAGAAAATAAAAATACGATAAGAAAGAAAATAAAAAAAATATGCCTGCGTAGTTTGGGTTGGAATTTGTAGGAATAGTTTGCGTTCAGTTAGCGTGAGCTGTGCATGTGTGTGTGTGTGTGTGTGTGTGTGTGTGTGTGTGTGTGTGTGTGTGTGTGTGTGTGTGTGTGTGTGTGTGTGTGTGTGTGTGTGTGTGTGTGTGTGTGTGTGTTTCCCCCAAGAAAAATTAAGGCGAGTTACCTGGTCTCTGAACGACACGACGTGAGTTGGAAAGAGTACGCCAGTGGTCCTTAGTTCTAAAGCATGTTTCCACACGGAACGATGATCGTGTTTTATGCACCTAGTTAAAACGTGATGCACAGACGGAGTTGCAGAAAGGCTTCAGAAGAGATACAGAATAAGGATATCAGAAAAACATCCTTGTGTAAGAAGGCCACATGATATTGTTATACAGGGGCGCAGTATGGAATACAATAAATCAGAAAATAAGACCACTCACCAGTAATACCAGTTTAATACCAAGTAACACAGAAAATGCCCGTGAAATTATATCAGTGAAGTAAGAAAGAGAGTACGAAACAGGTTATTATACAGAGTACAAGAAATAAACGAACAATGAAAAGCACGAAGTTCGAATTGTTGTCTCAGGTTTATGGCAATGGAAGGAAATCACTACATCATGAATATGATGTCTGATGTGCCGACAGCCCGAAAGAGAGAGGAAGAAGGAATGAAGGAAAGGCAGGGAGGTTAACCATGACACGCGTCCTGTTCGCTACCCTGCATTGGGAGAAAGGATAAAAGGGTCAAATAAAATTAAACAAAGAGAGAAAGAGGTAGTGCACTAATCACTCGCGAGCACAACGTCTACAGGCGGTCGCAGAGACCTGTCGACTGCAAGTAGGCTATCAATGGCTTGGTTGCCTTCAGTACCATCGAAGCACACGTCCATGTTCCGAGAACCTTGGCTGTTCACTCCTTTGAGCATCATACGGGGTCGATATCACTGGGTGTCGTGACGAGCACAAATGCAAGAGTTCTAAACCTTTCTCGTGGGATGGATGTGCAATTATTTACCAAAGTGGCGATGAGTCGTGATGAAAACTGCAGTTTCAGCGATGTCAACGATCCTCTCAAATATCGTAATGAACTTCACGTAAAGTTTTCTCTTTTTTTTTTCTGTCTTCGTTAGTCTTCGTGAAGAAGCGACGGCATTTCAATATTGCACACGACGTTCGCTCATAACAGCCGACGGGAACTTTTTCGTTGTCTACTGTGAGATTGCCCACGTTCTTTTTGTTTTCTCTCATGTGGCTTTGCTGCACGTAGGTAATATCAATTCCATTGCGCACCGTAGCTTTTCTATATTCTGGAGCAATATAACGGGCACACGTGCCAAGCGGAAGAAATCCGAGTTTTTCACTTAATGGAAACGAGGACGAACATACGTGGCAATCATCAATATTAGTCTGGGATGCTTCGGATGCTTTCACTATCCCGTTTACTTCAAAAGAAGACACCTTGGGGTCCAAGATATCTACGCCAGATGATTAAGTACAGGTACTTCTATAGTGGTTCCTTTTCGATGTGAACGTTCTTCTGTTTCCGAAAAGTAATCGTACAACTACCAGCTCTGTAATCTAAGGCTGGCGTCATTACGTCTTAATGGGATCCGAAATCGCGTTCATGTGCGTCTTCTTTTTTCAGCGGAATTCAATTTTGTAGATGAAACCGTTTCCTTTCGTTAGGTATTGATTCGGGACACTGTCTTCGTTGTCGCTAATGGCTTTCGCTTCAGCTGTTAGACGACAGCCTATACTCGTTTCGCGAAAGGAAAGGGAAAAAAAATCCTGCTCGAAAATGGTTTCCGACTTTGGAAATGTGTTACGGTAATTTAAAGAACGTGCTTCATCTTTCGGTGATAGACCTTGCTGTTCGTTCAAGCAGAAATAAGTTCTGTTAGGTATTAGAGAGTGATCCACCTCTGAAGTGTAACCTTCGCTTTGTGTAACAATGAACCTAACAGTTTACTGACTCAGTTTACTGTTGTTCATGTTGAGCAGTTGGCAATAAAATGCCGATATGATGGTCACGGTTTTATGCCCCGAAGCTTGCCTGCTTTTTACTGCTGCAGTTCGATAGTGGTCACGTGAACCTTTCGGAGCCCGTTGTTCCCTTCACTGCGACGTTCTTGAATAGGAACTGGGAGAACAACTGCCAGAACAACTGCGAGAACAACTGACACAGGGCCTGAGCCACACTTGCGTAACACAAGAACGAAAATCGGGAACAAATATACGAACAGATATATGTTCGTCGTATAATAAGGCGCGCTTGTTCTTTTGGCACGCCAGTCAATATGCGTTGCAAGGGCATTTCAGTGAATGCCCCCTATGACTCATATATGACCAAGGAGATATGAAGTGACAGCGCCGTTGGCAATGACCTGTTGGTGTTTCTTTGGCGCGAGGGCGGCACTGCGGGGCCGCGGCATTCTAAAGCGAAATTGCTATGGCGAAAGCTTTATACATATGCCTTGTCAAAAGTGAAATAAGCGGCGTCGTCGGTGGGCAATATGGATGGTACCAAAAATAAGATGACATCAAACAAGATGGCCTGGTTCACACGGTATATTGACACGCGTACTTGTTTTCGTTCGTTATGCGGGGACCATCTTTTTTACTTTATTATTATTTTTTGTGTGTGACGAGCGTTATACCGCTCCGCGCAGGCCGCGCTTATCATATGGTGCCCGCTGCTCCTCGAATGACTCATTGATCTACACATTTTGCATGTCCGACGCGTTATGTTCGAGTACGTTCTCTATCTTCCGCGAGCATCACTGATAACGCTAGAATGTACGATAACGGACGCATAACGAAGCATTTCACCACGGATCATTTTTTTTTTTTCGACGATCGACAACTGTACTCGCCGCTATTGTTTTGCAGTGTTAGGCCTACCTACTTTCTTTGCAGTACGTACCTCAACGTCACGACCATTTTACAACAAATTCGCACGGCATCCTGCTAATATGTAACGAGCGCGAATGCAAAGAATTATTGGTTATAGCGAATTAAGTGAGAATATTGCGCAACCATTAGAGCAGTGCTATGAATGTAGTTTCAAAAGAATTATCGGATATAACGAAGCTATTCCTGTTTCATACTTAATTCGTTAGGAGGTTTGACCGTAATGCATCCACTGGATCGTGGAAGCAAGTTTGGATTCAATTTATGCACGGATCCGCTGACGCTTTTCTTTCCTTCCCTCCATAACGCCCTCGCGAGCGGCATTTACAACTGCTGGTCTCTGTTGAAACACTCACGACACTAGCGTTTTTTATTATTAGTATTATTGAGGTGCGGCACCGGAAATAACCATCTTGCATAGGCTTAATACGGAGTTGCTCGGGGATATCTGCTTATTCCGATACGCATCTCTCACCATGAAAACTCTGCCATCTACAGCAACAGTGGCAGCTGGGAAGCGCGCGACGCGTCTTTCTCATGGGCGTATCTTCGAGTGCCAGGATCGACAACGCTGTCTGTGTTGTCACCACGGAGGGGTAAGCCTAATGAGCGAGGAGACAGGTCATATGAGTGTCGGCGTTCGCAATGCCGCGCCCCATTAATTGCCAGCGCCCTTGGCTCGCACGCATTTACATCGTCCCGCTCTTGGCCGTCGTTGGATTTTCCTTAGTCGAACGCCACTCCGGTGATTTTTGTGCGTGTAATGAGAGAGCGAAAGGAGAGAAAGAGAGAAAGAAAAAGAATGACACGGAAAGCATAGCCGGTAACCGGGATAATTGTTCGGCGAAAGTGACCTGCTCTTACGCCACATCTTCTGGCCGTTCCCTCGCCTCAAGCGTGGAAAACGATACTCCGAGACCACAGCCTGGAGGTTCGACTTCGGCCTATCGAAAAACAAAGATCCCCACTTTCGGCGCTTTTCGATGGACTAAAGAAGGTGGCCAGATGGAGAGTGACGGGTGACTCTCACTCGTCACTCTCCATGAAAGGATAGTGACGGATGGCTACAAGGCATTGCCTTGTACAGCCACCCGTTTCTAGGAACTGAAAAAAAGTAAGGTTGCTTCTCACTCCTCTTCAACTTCATGCAGTGTGAACAGACTATAGTGTAGCGCTTGTTTATCCGTGATGTAGCAGTAGTGGTCTGATGACCCGAGAGACCTTGTGGCACATGTTTGGGCGGCCAAGTTGTTCGAGGAAAAAGGAACTCTGTATATTTGTTTTTCTGAGCTTTTATTTTATGGGATATACATCTCTCATTTTCCCTGCCTGTCTAGCTCGTGAATATGGCTTTTCTGTGGCAGTTACTATGATCATTCACTTATCAAAAGCTTGTAACTGTAACGAAATTGGCGCCACTTGGAGGATATTGCGTTCCTCTATAGACTGTTCTGTCCGAGATTTCATTCCCACCCGCCATGTTTGTGGGCTGCTTCGGAGGGTATGGTCAGAAGGCGTTCTATAGTCTCTCGTGTGTACTGACTTAGTCAGCCATTAGGCGAATTCAATCGTGTGTTGATTATGCTCGCATATCCAAAGCGGGTGGAAGCTTTCTTTCTTTCTTTCTTTCTTTCTTTACTGGGCGCGAAGTAGATCCGGCGCATTCTTTCAGAAACATAATGTCGCTAGGTGCTGGCACCGCCATAAGATGTCTTAATTAAGAAGGTGTTCACGTTTCGTTGGCGATGACTAGGTGCAAATAATTTTGGTGTTGCATTGAGGCGCTTCAACAAAATTTCCTCTTTTTTTTTTTTTTTTTCGTCAAGTTTCTCTCGTCCTCAAGACGAAAGCTGCAAACATAAACTTCTTGAGCGTAACGGGACCGCCAGCGTGGGAAGAAACAAGAAGCATAGTCAGAATTTTGCAGTGTATCTACGAAAATTACAGTGCGTCGTCATCACTCGCCTATATTTTGCTGGTGACGTTCGAAAAGGAAAATTGGACTAGCACTCCAATAACGGCGCGAACTGTGATAGAAGCGAGTGCGAAGCACTTTCAAAAATTGCCTTTCGATCACAGAACCTCGCTTCCATTCGCAATGTAGGAGCGCTCTCGCTCTCGTAATCCTCTCTTTAGACGCCGTGCACTGTGATTGCGCGTATGTTGGCAATACGTCGATTTCTCTTTTTTTTTTTTTTCGAAAGACGGGGATTTTGCCTCAGACCATGCCTTCCTTTTCAGGAAACACGTACACACACAAAAAAGAGCCATCTCTGACACCTCCGCTAATCTCCCTTCGGGAAAGGATCACACGTTGGCGACGACCCTCCGGGAGATTACGCTTGTCTTATATATACGAAAGAAATGGGGACTACAATTCCCGCCTTTTATCTGGATCAATGGGTTTAGAGCGGTGTCAAATTAAAAGTTCGACGGCTTTCAGAAAGGCTCGTGGCTTTTCGTTCGTGCTGGTAGCGTACGTCCAGGATCTTTGACCTGATCTCGTGCCATCTCTTAAATCTCGGACTAAACAGTAACAAGAACAACGAAACAGTGTGTAGACAGTTAAGACATTCGGCGAAAGTAATTTTAGTCGAGGCTATGAGACAACCATTATATGTTGCTAGGGGAAATCTTCAGCAGTGCATCTTACACTGTCGCATTCGTCTTGTCGTTCGCTGCTGTAAATGCGGCAGTAATATTAGGCGAGTTGTTTCGGTGTTGCTCTCAGACACATCCTTAAGAAGGCCGCCAACGTAGTAGAGCGCCCACTAAGCTTGCATTCAAACAAGCGTACGAAATCACTCTTTCAGATAGAATGACGAGGGGCTTACTACGCCTACGCAAGTGACACTACATAAATGGTGTTGGCCGTGTTCATTTCATGTGTCTTCATCCTTTTGTTTGTTTGTTTGTTTGTTTGTTTGTTTGTTTGTTTGTTTGTTTGTTTGTTTGTCGGGTAATCGTCTACCAACGGGGTCGTGTACTTTATGCCAAGCATCGGTCCCCTACAGCATGTAGAAGAATCGAAATTCGGGCGAGTTGGCACTGGTTGATCATATCGGTAGAACAGCGCTAAAGAGAAAAGAAAGGACACAAGCAAAGTAGCGCCATCCTTTGTCTTTCTTTGCTTCTGTCCTTTGTTTTCTCTTTTGCGCTGTTCTACCAATATGATCAACTATACAGCAGGCTTAGACGACGGCGCAAGCCATTCCACTATCCCGGCGGCATTTGGTATGGTATGGTAAAGCTTTACTGTAGGGTCCAGCGAGGTCATTGGCCTGGGCTAAACCACCAGATGGTCGATAGCCAAAGGAGGGGGGGGGGGGGGGTAGCCTCTCTTGGAGGCAAAATGCCAGAGGCCTGCGTACTAAGCGATGCTAGTGCGCATTAAAAAAAAAACCCAGGTGGTCGAAATTTTCGAGGCCTTCCACCAAGGTGTCTCTCATGATCATATCATGATTTTTTGGGACGTAAAACCCTGGAAATTAATTATTAAGGTCATTCCACAACATTGCTACGATGTTTCTTTATACCTATTGAACGAAACGACCTTGTTCGACATCATCCGATTTTTTTAGTATCATTGGTTCCGACGACAACGGTCCACTTTTCTCGTTTGATGAGGCGTAGAAAGTTTTCGTCGGCGGAGTAAAACGCTAATTCGCCAAATTCTGTGTTAAAATCAATCCATCAACTGAAAATTCCCTTACAAAACTGCCATGAGAGGCCATGTCAGGAACTTGGAATACCGGGATATCCTGCATGGCATATGTCCGTGGAAGGCCATGTTTGCCAAAATCCTGATATAGACATATTTGGCAATTCTCGTAAAGGGCCCTGTATCAGAACTATAACGAGATTGGGCATACACGAACATAATACGGGCACGTGTGAAATGTATAGCCCGACACGCGCAATGCCTGGAATGGTCTTTCACGGCGTTTTCGTAAGGGTTAAGCCGTAGGGCTTATTGAGGGGATGACGGCCTTGCCGTGCGGCTATCTACAGAACTGTCGTAGCGTCAGTTATTTGAGAGAGAGAGAGAGAGGAATATCCGCACAGAAGCGGTGCTACAGCTTTGGCCGTCCCTTGCGCAAGAAGGCGCATCCGTTGCCGCATAAACCCTGGCATCTTGTTTTCCCTGCACGCAGGCGGCCTCGTGGGGAAAGCGGCTCACGTTCATCGCAGGACGAAAGCGTGCGACGTGAGGTGAAGCCCACGCTACGGGAGCCGGTCGCATCCTTTTAGATTCGCGCAGTCATTCGTAAAGCGACGCGTCCCTCTACCACCCCCCCCCCCCCCCCCTCCATATTCGGCCTCTCTTCCCCCGAAGGAACAAAAGTGTCTTATTGGTCACGGAGGGTGTCGCGCGCTCACCTCGCGTCCAGTGGACAGAGCAAGCCCTCGAGATATGCGACCGCACTTTGGGTCTGCGAGGCCGCGCGAATGCTGCGTGCGGTCAGTGCCAAGTTCTCCGGCGCTTCAAATCCCATTTGAAAGAAAGGCGAGACCGGAATACAATCTGTGGAATGTTTGCCGCCCTTTTATTGAATTCTGATGTTTTCCTTTAATCTCTAGTGTATAGTTTATCGGAACTTGAATTTGAAAGGGGAGGGGGGGGGGGGGGGGTATGCGGAAAACACCGGTGTACTTCGAATTAGGTGCGCATTAAAGAAACCCACGTGGTCAAAATTACTCCGGAGCCCTTCACTACGGGCAGGCCTCACAATCATATCGCGGTTCCGGCATGTAAGGACCCATCACTCATTATTATTATTATTATTATTATTATTATTATTATTATTATTATTATTATTATTATTATTATTATTATTATTATTATTATTTGAATCGCTCCACGTCCGTATAATGTTATTTCTCAAAAGATAAAAGACCACGCAGGAACAGGAAGAGGCGAGTTGCTGTGGAGGTAGATTGCATTTTGAACAAATATATATACAAGAAAAGCATGGCACAGCTCCTGTCACTGGTCATAGGGAGTGTAATAAGAATAGGGCCATATATGTATCAAGTCAACAATAATTCAGAATTATTCATGCAAACGTCCGAGCCTGTATTCTCGCGCGCGGTATGGCACTGCTACCGCTATAGGCCGATGGCAGCCAGCTAACAGCTGACGTGCTTGTTACCGATTAGAAAAAAGAAAAGAAAAACAGCGTGTCTTAGGAATTGCACAGATTTTGTAACTCCAGTTAAACGTGTCTCAATTCTGTAGTCTACTTGCCGCCCTACGAAGCTAACTACGAAGCTGAACATCCGCATGAAGAGCGCTGCATACAGGAACATACCAACGTAGTGGATGGATGACCGTTAGTAGCTTGCGCTCTTTCATTCCTCTGGGCATATTTCAAATGTATTACCTTGTATTCAGTTAAAGCACTATATATTGTTGTAAAATCGTGGTCTTGCTTCACGAAGACAGGGGACAAGTCAATCTTTGTCCGCATATAGCGACGGCGGCTTGAAAAATGACCCGCTCCTTTTCAAATGCAGCACATCTAAAGGAACGTCCACCCATTCAAAAAGGGTGTTGCTATACGTGTTGCGCCTCTCTTCACTTATGCACCCCATCGACTGAGTCGCTTGCAAAATAAGATCGCGATGCATCAGTGTCCCTCTCTCTTGTTATATCCAGTTATATCCAGATCAGTATGCTAACCCGCGAGCTACCCTGAGTCGTGGTCGTAGCGAGCGCGCTAGCTTTCCGTGGTTACGCACAGATTTCTGATGAATCTTCAACACCCAGTGCCCAACTCGCACGCTACGTTTCCTGGGACTTCCATGCGGACTGCAAATTAAGAACGAAGTTGCTTGCCGAAGTTTCGTCCCTTGATTCGCTCTATAGTTTCGAAGTACTTAGTTTCGAAGTCCCGCTGTCTTGTGTACTAGACAATCTGTTATTGGTTATACGCGACACAGATTTTTTTTAATGCATTCACTTGCTCAAACTTGAAGCGGAGAGTAAATAGCTCGAGTTTGTTCCACCGTTTGACAACCAACTCAAACGAATCTACTTTAACCTGACGTTTCGCCACTTGCCTACCACTGAGTCTGCCAAGTCAGGCATATGTATGTGTACATACACAGGCAGTCACCTCTGAGTCTCGAGAAGCGAACGCCGCATTGAAGCACGCAAGGGGCGAAATTAAAAAAAAAAGGCAAATAAATTTAAAGCATAGATTGCGGAACCAAAGTTTCGAGACGCTGAAGTTGACGCACTTCGGAGTCCCGTTAATTTACCGTGCGACAAGTCGCGCGCAACCACGGTCTCAACCATTTTCCGCTCGGCGGAGCACGAACGTCGCTTGATGAAATACCTCGCGCAGCGGTGGCATTCCAGCCAACGTATAATGAAGCGAAAGCGCGAACTCGAAATAGTTACGCGTTTAAACGCGCCTCACCTTACCTGAACGGGTCTAATTGAATCAGCTGCTCTGCATTCACCGCTTCCCTTCGTAGCGTACGGCTCATTAGTGTCGCTTTAAACGTATATAATTAGCGCTGTTATTATGACTGTCTTTCTTATTACCATCTCAGCCCATAAGTGGAGATTCTTGAAGCCTTCAGGCTTTCCGGCAATCAAGCAGCCTAGCGAGCTGGCCTTCCTCCAGCGATCCCCAGAGTCATTTTTGATGTCTGCTCTCTCTCTCTCTCTCTCACACACACACACACACACACACACATACACATACACACACACACACACATGCACAGATGAGCGTACACATGTGTGTGCGCACGCACTCGGACGTCAGTGTTTGGTCAGAGTGTACGTCTTTTTCGAAGCACTGTGACCAACTCCGGTGGCAAGCAGCAACGCACGAGTGATCCAGGAGGATCGCCAAATGAGCGTCAGCTCTCTCTCATTTTGCCCTGAGCAAGACGCGTCGCGGAGCGTTGAGGAATGTCGCGGAAACCAAGATAAGGAAAAAAACAAAACAAGAGCGTAGTGCTTGCCGAGGATTAGCGAGTGGCCTCAACGAGCGTGGAGCTCGTATATTATGCATGCTATGCGACGGGGGCGGCAACCACCTTTTCTGCTTTTTCTTCCCTTCCCCGTCCTGCTTTCGGTTGCTTGCGTTCAGCGCAGCTAACACCCCTAGGGTTTCGTCCCTCAGCTGGCTGTCGGCGAAAGAGAAAGAAAGCATGCAGGGCCGAGAGTTAACCGAGTAGCGTAAATGAGCGCAGCGGGAATGTACTTACATGCGGTAGCAGAACACGTGACCCCAGACATGCGCAAACAAAATAAATAAAAATGAAAGGGCCGCGTGCACCGGTTAGCGATTTCCCGTATAATTAAACATTTAGTTGACGCGGAAAACACTGGACAAGAAGACGAGAGAAAACGAAAGACAAGAATGTTAAAGCAGGTTTTGGCTCTCTTTGCTGCCCGGAGTCAGGGGAGCAGTTAAGAGAACGGAAAGGACAGAAGCATGCGAGAGCGTTCATGGCGCCACGTGGTTCGAAACCTTCAAAACGTGACCTGTGTACGCTGTCGAATAATGTTGCAGCTCAATTGGCAGTGCTTGAAAGGTCTTGTCGGTGGTGTCGATGTGAACATGACTCCTCAGGAGGCATTAGGAACGTTTGCTCAGGCAAGTGCTATTTCAGTATACCGGTGTGGTAGGCTGGTTGACAAGAGCAAAATACCGAATACACAGTGTTTCACTGAGCCCTCGTATCAACCACCTCCGTATGGGTGGGAGAGATCGCTCAGGAGGAAACCGCATCGGCGTAGAACGTTGCATGGCCATTATTGTATCGTTCCCGACTGGATTAGATGTGCTTGAACTAATTGTGCTTGTGGGGGGGGGGGGGGGGGGGGTGCATTTGCTGAAGGTCTTGACTACTTGAGAAAAACACCCATTTTCATTAGTTATTTTCGGTGAAAGACGCAGTGTGTACATTAAGCGACTTTTTAAATAAAACGTTATTAATAGGCTTAAATTTTATTTTATTAGCACTACACTCTGTTATTAACACTACCCCCAGCAAAGATTTGGGAAGCCTTTGAATTCAAGCCTTTACATTCAGCGCAGATGTAGGTAGATGTAGGTAGACTTGTTTTCGAAAAATATTTCAATCTGTCCATGCACGGTAGTTTTGAACTCGTCTCTAGAATGTTGAACATTCACCAACCCATTTCACCTGTTATAGCAGAATTTACTGTGCGAAAATTTCCTCCGCGCAGGAACCGTCCGAGCTCATTCTGGTGCCTGTTTAAACATTTCATTGTTTGGGTGGGGTATGTGATTGCGTTAGATGCGTACGTTGTTGCCGGCACGGCGAGTGTTTGATCCTCAACGTGCAAGAGAGGGCGCCACCACATCGCCGTGGGCGCAATTTCTCCTGCCACGGCGCTTCTTCGGCTCACAACGAGAATCGCCTGGGTCGCCCGTGCTACGGACTTTCTCAGGTTTCACAGTGGTGGAGCTGTTCAAAGCCTCTTTTGGTTGTAACATGCAAAGGTCGCGGGATCGAACCCCGCCGCGGCGGCTGCATTTATTTGGAGGCGAAACGTTGAGGCCCGCGTGCTGTGCGATGTCACCGCAGGTGCTCGAAATTTCCGGAGCCCTCCACTACGGCGTCTATCACAATCATATCGTGGATTTGGAACGTAAAAGCTCATGAATTATTATTACAATTATTGGTTGCTACATTTAGGTGCTAAAACCTGTCGCAAACATACGATATGTTGCCTCATGTTCACCCCTAGCTGGAAGTTTAACTGGAAGTCGTATGCGACTTCCAGTTAAAGAAATTCAGCGTAGGAAATTCTCCTTTTAGAAGTAGCGGAGGGTGGCGCTATCTTCTCCAGCACATCAGAGCTGCTGCGTAGGCTCCCTTTTGTATACTCTGTTTCACTAGTTTCGTGCAGCGGAGCCAAGGGCCAAGGCTACGAGGACATCGAGCTCAGAATTCTTGCAAAGCGAGACGAAATGCCATTGTTCGGAACGCGACATCTCCTCCACCCAAGGTTGCCGCTGCCACTGCAGCGCCCACCATTGGCCGACGCCGTGGCGCGGAAGAGCACGTTTAACGTGTGTTCGCACTCCTGATTGGGCTGAGGAGGCCTATAGCGTCTACAGTGCTGCACAGAACTACTGAATTCTGCTGCCCAGATGAGCACGGCCAGCGTCGCATGAATGGCCGCGCAGAATAATAAATAAACAAGAGAGAGAGAAGCGATGCAGGAAATAGCTGAAATGCACGAGCGTTTTTCTGTTACCGGTGTGACGTCACTGCCTATCACCTAGAGGGAGAGAGAGGGAAGTGGTTCATGATAGAGCTGAAAGGAGGGGAGAGGTAGCACTGCGTTGTCTAAACAGCGAGAGGTCCGTGTGCTGTGCGATGGCAGTGCACGTTAAAGAACCCCAGGTGGTCAAAATTTCCGGAGCCCTCCACTACGGCTTTTCTCTCCTTTCTATCCGGTACAATATTTTACGCTTCAACGCACTATCTGCAATCCCCGGCCACCTTTTCCTTTCGCTCTTGTCTCTTTCATCTGTCCATTCCCCTTTCCCAATCCCCCAGTGCAGGGTAGCCAACCGGACGCTGCATTTCTGTTTCCTTCCTCCTCTATCTCTTTCACTCCCCACCTCCATGGACGCTTAGCCGTGCTCCCGACATGGGATGCAATAACTAGCGCCCTTTCCTTAACCAAAACACAATCATCATCATCATCATCATCATCATCATCTAAGCAGCGTGACATCATATAATAATTGATGAGCCCTTAGTCTCAAAAATCGCGGTATGATCATGAGGCACGCCGTAGTGGAGGGCTTCGGAAATATTTACCACTTGTGGTTTTTTCCATCACAAGTGGTTCTTCTACCAAGAGAGGGAAAACGCAACATAGGCAGGCAGAAGGTTAGATGGAGCGATGAAATTAATAACTTTGCGGGCATAAAGTGGAACCAACTCGCTCAGGATAGGGTGGATTGGAAATTGTTGGGAGAGGCCTTCGCCCTGCAGTGGACCTAAACAGGATGATGATGATGATGATGATGATGATGATGATGATGGTTCTTTAACATGCACTTACGACGCACAGTACACAGGGCCCTACGTTCCCGCTTTCTTCGAAAACGGAACCGGCGCGGCCAGTATGGAACCCGCGTGCGCATAACGAAACCCAAAGCATCGCGCGCGTAGTGCAGTTCACCGTACGACGCACGTCATCCTCATCATCCATTTGTTTAGGAGGCGCGAGCGTGAATCGACGAGGGGAGGTGGAAATCTCTTTCGGGTCGACTTCGGTGCGCGACGTAATGGAGCGAGCCCGTGCGCGTGTTTGTGTGCTTTGGGCGCCGCCTTTTCTTCGTTCCCGACTCGTCCTCATCCAATGTGGGAACCGTGCTACCTTTTAGGGCACTCATCTCTCCCTCTCTCCTCCTATCGCGTCGGCGACCTTCGCAGCCTTCTTCCCGTTGCCTTTCCGCGGGCCGCTGGTCGCCCAGGAAGGCGCGTCCGCGCGCGTCTGCGTTCATTAGCGACCGACCGACCCCGTTCGGGGGTCCGCGTCCGGCGTGTTGTCTTTGTATCGGCGCACCCGAGGATAAACGAAGCCATCGTCGGCCGCTGAAAGCAATCGAACGTGCCCCGCAACAAAAGAGACGCCCGGGTGAAAGCCTTCGGCGCTGGACGAAAGTGGACCCGACAGGGTGCGCTGTGTGTGTGTTGTGTACATGCATGTGTGTGTGTGTGTGTGTGTGTGTGTGGTGTGTGTGTGTGTGTGTGTGTGTGTGTGTGTGTGTGTGTGCTCTGCTGAACCAAGTACGAAGGCCTGGTTGCCTCCCGCCTTTGTTCTCGTTTTGAAAGGATCCACCTTTATTATTGTTGTCATTGGGTTTTCTCAATAGAAGCATTGATGACAAAGTTGTGTTCACTTTCCAAGGTCTCTTTTCCCTCACTCAGATTTTTTTCTTTTTGTCTCAGAAGCAGAACTTGGCTAATAGTCTTGAGTATCCACACTTATACATGTGTGTGTTTGGTTAAGTATTGGTAAGTAAATGTATGTCAGCTCTTGAGGGCTATCCGCTGTTGCAATACAAAGACAACAACAACAACCTTATAATGTGTCCTGCCTGGCCCCGCCACGGTGGTCTAGTGGTTATGGTACTCGGCTGCAGATCCGAAGGTCGCGGGATCGAATCCCGGCCGCGGCGGCTGCATTTCGATGGAGGCGAAATGTTGAGGCCCGTGTGCTGTGCGATGTCAGTGCACGTTAAAGAACCCCAGGTGGTCGAAATTTCCGGAGCCCTCCACTATGGCGTCTCTCATAATCAGAGCTGGTTTTGGGACGTTAAACCCCACAAATCAATCAATCAATTAATGTGTCCTGCCTGTCTTTTCCTCTGCTTCAGCGTGTCGGTGCCAGGCCACCAGAGCTCTCTGGGCAGCAACCGCCCCCACGAGGCCCTAGGCGCCTGGCAGGCGTTCGGCGTCGAATTCGTGCTCAGCTTCCTGTTGGCCTCCACGGTGTTCGCCACCAGGGACCCGCACCGCAGCCACCTGGGCTCCGGCTCGGACGCGGTGGTCATCGGGTTCGCGTACCTGGCCTGCACTCTGGCAGGGGTAAGTGCGGCATCTATTCGTACGTTATTAACGCGCGGGGTTGTACGATGACGCGGTACAAACGACAGAAAGACAAGAAAATGTCGTGTAGGAAGAGGCGCGCTCCTTGCAATGGCCTAAGCCATAGCTTACGAGGAGCTCGGCGACTGAACGTAGCGAGTAGAAGACGCTACTTGTGCAGCCTATATCGGAAAGACAGTTTGTCATCTGTGTGTGGGTTAAGAAAACAGGAGAGTTTAAAGCAAAAATGAAATGAGGAGATGCGGAGATTTTACCAAGAGTTCGTGCGGAGCGGGAGTTTGCACTCTGGTTCATCCATCGACCAAGTGACGAAGACCATGTCGTCTCGTGACAGCTGCTAGAAGAAATGAACAGTATTGCTATTAATGAGAATGTCGACACGATCGTGAAATGAGTCAGTACTTGCTTGAGCATGGTCCATCTGTGTAATTACTGCATGCGCAGAATCTCTTTCCCTTAGTTGTTCTATTTCTTTCCTCTGAAGCAGGACCAAATCGCGCACTCGTCTGGTTCATCTGTCTTTCTTAGCGTTACTTGTCCTCTTTCTATTCAGCCAGTGTCACCTCCTTTCGTTTTTTTTTTTCTTTCGTTGGCATATTTAGAATAAGTCTTACTGTGCTCTTCGTGAATAAATGTTGGCCGCCCCTTTGGTCCTAATGCTTGTCCTCTCATTTGTCTACAGCTGCCAGCGACGGGAGCGTCAATGAACCCGGCGAGGTCCCTGGGGCCGGCCTTTGTGATGAACAAGTGGGTCGACCACTGGGTGAGTGCCTTCAGTGAAGTTCTTCACGCGTTCGAGGGAAACTGCTTGCGTTGATTGTCCCTTTCGTTTCATATCGTTCTTTGTGCCTATGTTTGCCGTTGATGTGGCACCGCTTTTCACCAGAAATAGTTGCCCTATGCAGCAGGAACTGCAGCTCGAGGGCAAATGTACATGCGCGCGCCTTCATGTGGCGTACCAAAAACGGCGCGTATGAATTACATTGCGTGCGAATAGAACAAGTTATATCGAAGGATGCATCTGTTCTGTTTTCTTCTTGTGTGCCTGTAATTTTCACTGTGAAGCTGGCAGAAAGTATGTCAGACGAAGTAGCACAACAGACTGTATATATTTCGGATTATGCGCGACTCATTGTTCGTTAAAACAAGGAATCACGGAGCGTATGCACTTGGAAAAGTCATTCCACTGCAGTAGTGTTCTCGTAGAATGGTGAAGAAAGCAAGAGGATGTGCAAGAGAGGAGCCGACAGCTGGGCGAAGTGGTAATGATCCATACTGGACGCGCGAACCGCATCGCGCCTTCTCGTGTCTACAGTGTGAGGGACGCATAACGTCGCAAAGCCAGGACTGCGTTTCAACATTGTCAACCCTCAGTTTGTACACTGGTAGCTTTTCCTACAGCTGATATGAATGGCCCGTATTCGAAACTGTCGTGATACGAAAGTCCCGTGATTACCCTTTCAAAAAGCGTCGCACTTTTTTCTAAGTGCTTCTGTAGATATAACCTTTCCACATCACCCTTTCTACATGCTTGGAACTTTCACACCTTATCACTTCGGCCGGTGCCAACCGATTTTTATACATTCCCAGGGTGTAGCAGAGCCGTTAATTGAACTATACCGACCGACCCCACTCATTCAGGCAGATACAGACACCGCTGATCCATCATATATCACGACGAATTCCCAACTTCGATTGGCTTAGAATCACAGCCGTACAGTTCGCGCATATGCATGCGCGTATGCAAATGGCCAGTCCTTGCGTAGACTGACTCGGGTGGTGGGAAGGAAGACCAATCGTTCATCTTTACGAGCGTCTCCGACGCTCGAAGTGTGCTCTGCCGGTGGAAGAGTGAGGATACTATATATATATATATATACTACACGGCCAGTTCGACGCGTGGATCCCCCAATCACCGCGTGGGAGCGCTTTGTTTTCAGAGACAATAGAGAAGCGCTAGCTCGGCCGGGAATTGGGGAAGCAGCGTCGAAACGAGCCACGACAGCTCTATGGTCCGGAAACACTCATGGGATCGCTCCAATGATCACTGGGGTCTCGTGCGCCGCGGAAGAAGGCTTTGTGTAGCGGACGGGACCGTAATAATATCGCCGCCTTTCACGGCGATTCCCGAGGGTCAAGATGTCCGCGAGGTCGGGTCCGTTAGTTCGGCGATGAAAAGAAGCGAGGGGAATGCGAGAAAGCAACAGCGAGCCACGTCCATGCGGAGGAAACGACGAACAGTTGCCTTAATACATCGCTGACCGTCCAGACCGGATAATTATTCTGTGTGCGCCTGTTTTCCGTGATTCCCGCGGTCTGTTTCTTTGCAGCTCCTTTATTTTTCGGGGAGAAACGAAACAAGGGAGGCAGTGACGTAACGTTGAATGCGGGGACGTTTTCCAGGCTGATCGCGTTTGGCTGCCCTGCACTGGGGGAGTGAAAGGGAGACTGAAAGATAAGAAGGAAGCTATAGAAGCTGATGTTTCTTTCACCCCACCTAAATTACATACATACATACATACATACATACATACATACATACATACATACATACATACATACATACATACATACATACATACATACATACATACATACATACATACATACATACATACATACATACACACACACCAACTTGCAGCGTTGAGTCCATCAGAGGTGTCCGCAAAGGTTGCTGCGTCTGAAGAGACGGATTACGGAGGTTCAGCCGGACCTTAAAGTGCATTCCTTGTACCCTGTATACTAGGGGACGTAGTGATAGGCTGGTTGCAAAGATAAATAAAAATTGAGATAAACACGTAATCCCAGCTGATTACCACTGCCGTTAGAGCGATTGCCGCACACGACCGGCTGAAGCCCACAGGACAGCAGTCGCGGTGTACGTCAAGGCAATTGGTTCTGTTCTCGTCATTGCTCCACTAACACTCCCCAGTGTGAATCTGTATGCTACAATACGTGCGGCAAACATTTCTATGAAAGAGTTCGTTAATGACATTCTATCTTCATCTCTCTTTGTGCGTTCCGTACTTTCTGTTCACTAAATTATTTTCCCCAAGTTCTTCTGACCATTTCGTTTCAACGAGTTCTTCGCTTATTTTATTGCTTCCGCTGCCACCAATCTGAGACGTCCAGCTCTGTCGAATCGACTAGCTCGTCCTTGCGTCCGCTTGCAACGGAACCATTTCCCCGCTTCCGCGCTCTCCCAAGTCCGCAAAGAAAAAGAAAAATAAAATAAAAGAAGGTGTCGTCCTCCCAGTCCATTACACGTTACCGCACACTTCGTTGCCTTCGCGCTGCACCGTTCTTCTTCGTCATTTCCTTTATCCTTTTTTTCTTTTTCGGCGTTTCCGCTCCTTCGTCGTCGCAGATAGTACGACCGTATAGCCCCGTTATACATATAGCCTATCTCATTTTTATTGACGTTTGCATTTTTCGTTTGTTCTCGATATATGTTTTTAAGGCTCGGCGGCGGAAGCGACGTATATTGCCGCCGTAGATAAATGAAGCGGGAAATGAATGTTGCTCCGAAATATAAGCGTCACTGTCCGAGATACCATCTCCGTGGATTTTCAGGGTGACGCTCGGAGAAAGGAAAAAAAAAAAGAACAACGACACCAAAACAAACTACGCGAACACAACGCCTTCATAAAGCGCGAAAGCGATATCACATAACCTCGCGAAAGTGGGGGGATTTGAAGAAGATGGCGGGGGCTACTTTTCCAAGGAAAACGATAGAACGAAGCGAAAGATGCGCCTCGGAGCCCCTCGCGCGGATTGTTTGTGTTTGTCCCCCTTTTCGAGCATCGTTGTGTTTATAACGTTGTATCCAAGCGAATGGCCGAGTGTACCACATCGGCAGAGGCGCCTCTTGAAATGAAGTGGTCGCTGACTCGATCTCCGAGCGGATTTATACGGTATTTCCCCTAGAATCCAGTGCCCGCAGTGCGGCCGCAATAAAATGACCGTCCCGCTGGCCTTAGTGGATTCGGAATCCACGTGGAGCCACTAAAATGACCAGTCCGAACAGCGACAAGCTTTTCTTTTTTTTTTTTTTCGTAACACTCGTCGCGATACGTGTGACAATGCTTATAGGTTCGAACTATCGTGGGCAGTTATTGTCTGGCCACATACATACTATTTGAGGAGTTCTCCCATTGATTGATTGATTGATCATAATGTTATAATGTACACAAAAACAAAAACACGTGGGCTACGACATACGCGTAGTGACGGGAGGAAGTTAGGCCCCTCTTTAATCATTTTACGTTTCTTTGAGCGTTCTTTACTATATATGTTCGTGAACTAACAGCCAGGAAAGGCCAACACTTCAATATCGCAAGTTTATAATCTGCTATGACGTACTGGCTGTCTACGTACCGTGATCTAATTAAATAGGCTTTCACTTCTAATCGACCACATCCTCTAAGCTGTCACCGCGCGCATTACCCTATTACGGTCTTTCTTTCTTTTTTTTCTTTTTTTGCTGAGGCAAACACAGTGTAGCGACATTTCACTGCACCACCTACTTTTCGTGGCATGCGAAGCAAAATAGGAACTAGAAATGACCCCTTAAGTATTCGACGCGGTCAAAACTAAAACAAAATACAAAACAAAAGAAAAAAAAACGTGTATGCATGCGTGTAGGGAGCGTCACCCAGCTGCAGTGCGCCTCATATGCATGGCGCGTTTTTGTGAAGGCTATGCACCTTTTAGGGGCGAAGCTCCTTAGGGTGTGGGTCTATCCTCTGTAGTAGTATGTATGTAGCCACCTCGCGCCGGCGGGAGGCTCGCGCTCGCCCTCGGCGCGTGCCTCCCGGCGCGCGAGCTCTCTCACTCTTCCATCTGCTGTCTTGTGCGAGAGAGAGAGAGACAGAGAGAGAGAGAGCGAAAGGCGCGCGTTGACTATGGAAACGCTCTTTCTTCTATGAACGCTCTACCAGCTCGCAAAGAAGGAGAACGCGCCCTCACCCGCGAGAGACAACGTTGGCGCAGGCAGCGTCTTCTAGCGAGTTTCTTGATTGAAAAATACTGACTGCTCGCGCTGGAGAACCGTTCACCGACCACCCATATATATATATATATATATATATATATATATATATATATATATATATATATATATATATATATATATATATATATATATATGCACTGGATCTTGACTTGCAATGAAGTGCCGGTGGGAGATTTCATGATTTCACTTGTGCGTAGTTGAACCATAAGGATTCGTAGCGTGCGCGTTAACTAAATTAATCCGGAACTCGGCACGATCTACGATGAACCTCCGGAGCTTCACCCACTCATCATCATTCACTCCGTGGATATGCTGTGGATTTTTTTACAAAAGGCTCCCTGGTCGCCACCATAACCACCCTCTGGGCTGTGCTAAATATGCGTGACCCCCTAGAAAAACTTCCGTCAGCATTCGTACTGATACAAACTTATATTTCACTTGCACTTTGTACGAAATGAAATAAACTGTGTTTTTAACAACATCGCGGTGCTCCCTCCCGCCTGTGAAAATGTCGATATAATGGGTGCCTGCGTTGCTTCAAGGCTAATCGCATTAATGTTGCCAAATATTCCCCTCTTCTGTACTATGTAGCATGCTTCACATATCATAAAAACGCATGTATTTTGTATCAATTGATAAATATTTATTCGAGGCGATTACTTGAACTAATTTCACTCTGTTGAGCATTCTGCTGGAAAACGTATATTTCACGGCCCATACAAACAACGACAAGCAAGGACAGCTTGGCTAAGCGGCGTGTGAGAACGATGCGGGTCTTATCGCTTTGTCGCGGTGTCCCGCGTGGCGCCGGGAATCCTGCCACATCCACGCACATATATCTCCACAGGTTCTGGCACTGCTGCTGAGTTTTCTCGTAAAACGAGTCGAAATCGGGGCGCGAACACAACCCATATCTCTCCCGGAGTCGACCGATCGACACTAAGCCGTGACTCGAAATCTGCGCATTTGGAACTGAAGGGATAAGTGAGCGTGGACGCGAATAGAAGATAAAGGGAGGTCTCTCCCATTTGCACAAAACTAAAAATCAAAACGCTAGAATAGCTGGGGCTTGAGAGAAACTGGTGAGGAGAATGCTGACTTGTACATCGTGCGCACGCTATGCCGTTCTCTCGTTTGGTTTAGTAAGGGGATCCGCGATGTGGCTGTATAACTCCGTAAGCACGTACACCCGCGTAAATCTTTGGTAGAGGTCAAATTCTCTGGTCACTAAAGGACTCAACCTGTTATATTAGTGTAGTCCTTAAACATGATGTATAACACAATAAACGAGCAACACTCCGGAGCAAAAATTGCTGGACCGGCCGAACACAGCGCCTCGTTTTTATGTTGCACTGTCCTTGCCTCGCTTCACTTAAAGAAAAAGAAACGATTGAAACCTCATATACGGTCGGCACAATGATAAACAAACTAGACGTCAGCGGTTTTTACAATTGGTAAGGGATTACGACCGCGTATTTTATCGGGATCATTTTTTTTTTTTTTTTGAGGAACCGATTTCTCGCCTTACTGCGCACGTATTGGAGCAACTTCGAGGTGGGCTTGTCACTTCGAAGATTTCGTGTTGCGCTCGTAATTGCGTACTTTACCGCGTGCGCCGACGACCTCCGACTGGGACGCTGGTGACGTTGCCCCTGGTTTGATGAGACGTCGCCGATTGCGTGAAACGACTTCAATGCCACCAATGAAATCCACTAAGGTTTATCGGAAAGAAGTCCTTGCAGGTAAACGTTAGAACCAAGCGTGGACAAGCATGTTTGCTTCACCCCCCCCCCCCTTCTCTCTTTGCCACTGTACAGGTCAGCCACTGTATGAGCTGATCCAAGAGGCTACCAAACCGTAAAGTGGCAACCTGATCGCCAACTCGAAGCGCAGGGACGTTCGATAAGCTGCAGCTGCCTCTATACGCTGTTATCAACGACGCCCTGTTTCGCGCCACTATCGGGATACGGAATCGTAATCGAATTCCGGGAGGCACCTGGCCTCGTTTCAGTCGGCTCAGAAAAAAGCAACGTAACCCCGATCGTGAAAGGGGTCAGAATCTCTCTGTTTTCTGCTAAGAGAGAACCCATGACATATAATAGTCCGTAAACGAGCAGTATACGCTGCCCTAATCCATCTCGTTCCTGTCTCGCCAAAACGCCTTCGCTTTTGTCCCCGCACAACGGGATGTCAATGAGATTCTTGGCGCAGCCAGATGGGCGACATGTGTTACACAGCGTCGTCGTCTTCGGCGGCGGCGAGGCAGCTGCAGGAACGGGCATAAGTCCGGTTAGGAAATCACCAGGAGGCGTGATTCTGCGACCCTGCTGCCTGGCGCGGCCGGTCCTGCGCCGATGCCTTGTGGATCGATGGCCTCATGGGCGCGAATGTAGGTATTCGCCCTCTGACGTTGTGCTGTGTTTGTATGTGGGAAATGAAAGAGGAGGGGCGAAAGGGTGGGTGCTAGAAGGGACTATAGGTCGCTGTACAATGGGTCTCGGCCTTTCCCTGACCCTGCTCACGTCGACCCTGGACTTTCCATCGGGGCTCGGATAATGTAAGCCCGGGACTGTTGTCGACCGTGTGTCGGGGTTAACGATTACCTTTCCGGCCAGATAGCAGAGAAAAATCGCTGACGCCTCTGCTTTTCCTTATGTATGTGAACGCTGGAATGGCATGCGTCGCGCAACTTCATGCGTACGCGTTGACGGTGGGTGCGTATATGTAGACGGTGAGCTGAAGGGGTTGTCGCACGTAAAAGATTTACGAAACAGTCGCGTTCGTCTTTGATGTGGCAGTCTCTCTCTCTCTTTCTCTCTCTCTCTCTCTGGTTCTCTCTTTTATTTCGAAGTGCGAATAACTTAGCTTTTGATCAGTGTGGCGTAATAAGTTACCTGATATGAGGTAGTGGAACCGAGTGGTCTTAACGTTTTTCGTGCCACGTATCGTAACCACCTCATCGTCATATTGTTGTACAGCAAAGTCATATATACACTCGTTGGTGTCCTTTCTTCGCGCCCGCAGACGGGCGATAAAGACTGCTTCCATTGCTGGCATGAGACAGCGACGTGCGGTTGGGATCCGCACGTGATTCAATGTTAACCTTTACAACCTATGCCAAATTGCACTGATATGTGATGTTCGATCGCCAAAGGATTGCACTTGGTACTTTGAACATTTGGTCTCTGAGATTGCTCCGTATTGATTTCCCTTACTACTTCATTGCAAGCAAGATACCTGTGCTGTGTCGTTCAGAGACAAGGTCTGATACATTTTGGGGAAGTCAACGAAGACACCGAAATAGACTGCGAAAAGTTAGTGGTGAATCGTGCTATCATTGCAAAGGGTGACCTTCGACTATAGACCAAGTACGCTGCGGTGATGCACTTTGCGCGAAGAGCGAAGGTGGAATCCTGATCTTCACCGTCCGCATTTCTTTAAACGCATCGAAGACTGGCGTCGAATACTTAATGCGCTGCCACTTCTCTTGGGTGCCAGTGAACCAGGTAACAGCTGTTATCGTTGTCCTAGACCTCAGTGTGAGTATTTGACATCGAGACAAGTGGTTTCTCCGTTTCGAAGTGGAACAGTTTGAGCTCATGCGCTTCACCAATGCAACTCACACAACCATTGCACACAGGTGGTGCATAGATCTGACTTTAGCTATAAATATCCCTGTAGTGGCAACGGAAGACCTCATTGTCTACGTAGCACAATGATGATTCGACACGCATGCCCCCCCCCCCCCCCTTCTTTTTTTCTCTCTTTCCGACGGCGTTCACATATGCACATACCCGTACCAATCGTTCTCCTTTGTCATTGCCGTAAGCTGCAGAAGTTTGTGTATATTTATCTTTGTCGCGGCTGGCTGTAGCGGCCCCATTGCAAGAGCGCGACAAGACATTACATAAAGAACAGGTAAAATAATGGAGGTATTGGATAGTACACTAAAACATCGACGGCAATACGAAGCTTACACAGTGGAAGAGCGTCGTCGTTGAGAACACTATGCGAGATATATGCATATGTAACGCGGCCGTAAGACGCGTTATTTCACGACAGAAACGGAGCCCGCGTACTAAGAATTATGACGGGGAAACTTCGTTTCGGAGGCTATTTCGTTCGCACGTGACGGTGTATACCGGCTTCTTGCTTCGCGAATACGTGATGAGGACAAAAGAACGTGCTGACAAGGGGACATGCGAGGCAATATTCGAGTCCTATATATATATAAGCCTCGCGTGCGTGGAACACCTTCCACATGTAGTTCGCCTCTCGTCTCCCAAAGCCTTCGCGGTCATCGCCTCTGTTGCTTCGCTTTGCGGCGCAGAGGCGTCATTATCCGAGGAGCCACCGTCTGTCCGCGTTGTCAGCAAGCATGAGGCCGCCGGGATCGCTTGCAGGTCTCGCGGTGGCATCTTGGTTGTTTGTTGCAGCCGAAGGGGTTTCCGTTCACGCCAGTGAACACTGGGTTCGCGGACACGCCGCTGCGTTTGTTGCTTCCTGCCAGCTCCATAGCGAAAATGGCAAGGCGCCAAGCTGGCACAATCCCTATGTCTAACGTATAGGTTTGGTTTAGTTGGCTTGTGACCGACCAAAAAGGAAAAAAAAAGGAAGAGACAGACAGACAGACAGACAGACAGACAGACAGACAGACAGACAGACAGACAATTAACTTTGCTGAATCTTGAGGAGCTACTGTTAGGAAAAGAGAAAAAAAAGCTGTCGCCTTGATATTGAAAAGGATGGAGAAAGAGAGAGAGAGAGAGAGAGAGAGAAAAGAAAATCTGAGTATTTCGTCTTCCACCAACGTAACCATCACTGTTAGAAGTCGACATAGTTATCTATTGACAAACTATAGGCATTTATATTATTTTATATTATTTCTTTTTTTTTCGTTTTACGCAGTTATCCTGAGCAGCTAGAAAGGCACCGATCAGAACGGAACGACGATGACAAATTCAATAAAAAGGGGGGATAATTCAGAGGCACATTATTCATGAAAAGGGGGAAGGGATCGTTTTTTTTTTTTACATTAAGAGCTGTAAAGGTGCTAACTGAGGCAGAGCCATTAGTTTGTGCTGTTTTTCTGCGATGTACAACGTTGACAAAGTGCTGCTACGTTTTTTCGGACGCACCGACCGACACGAACTCCTGTGACGCGCTGGGAGCTCATGCGCAAGCGTTCGTCCGAAGTAAGAGCTTCGCTAGTTCTCCTTATTTTTCAGCCCCTTTCCTTTCCCTTAGTGCGGAGCAGCCAAATTCTCTTAGACTGATTATCAACCACACCCCTTTCCCGCGTTTATTATTTCTCTGTGCTCGACGTAGTGTGTGTAGTTTGAGTGGCAGAGCATCGAGTATTCCTTTATGTCGCCTATGCAGGGTGGCCGGCTCGTCAACAGAATGCCTACAAGCTGTGTGGCATGTGTACTCCGTTTCATATATCATGCCGGTGCAATGCTGTGGAGGCTGCGCAAGAAGTTCGGTCACAATTGTATGATTCTGCGCGTCCCACAGCCGCCTTTCGTCGTTGCAGCTCATAAGTGCTCGTGTGAGTAGGTCAGTCGTCGTTACCGGCGGCAAATAAAAAAAAGAACAAAAAGAATATCGAAGACAGCGAAACGGTAGGAGATATGGAGCAACATATCCAAAGCCCTTTAACGAAATTTATTTATAAGGCACATAAATTTTAACTCATCACTGTCATTTAACTTATAAGTTAGCATAAAACAGTAAGAAAATGTGATTGTGGATGCGAAAAAACAAAACAAAGAGGAGCAAACAAACAAATGTACTATTTCCTGGTGCGGACACATACACTGCAAGAAGGTCTCGGTAGCTTCCATAGCGCTTCACCTGATGTATGAAACGGAGTGTAGGTGTTTGTAGCGATAAACATAGCTGTGACGTCAATATGTTGACGGGCGCTCTTCCATACGTTTTTTCTTCTTCCTGTAAACGTTTACGGGAAATGAGCGAAAATACATTAAAACAAACGTGTGTATGACCGTTGAAAGCTTTCTATTCTGTACACGATGTAACACTTCGACAGTTAGCGTAACGTGCTCTCACAGCTCTCTCACGCATCTCTCTCTTTCTCTTTCAGACATTACCGCCTTAGCTTTTTCGTCTACTTGTCGAATCCTTTTCTTAAGCTCCTGGTGCTCTCGGTCCTGACAGACCAACACGCACAAAATAAAATTAAAGTCGCACACGCGCAAAGCAGAGAGGCAAAAAAGTAAAGCATATCGATCTTTATACGGTTTCCTGTCGAAGGCCTTCCCTCTGTTTCTCGCCTTGCTCAAGCGGCTCCTGTGTTTTCCGCCTTAACGCGCGTGCCCTGCAGAACATCGGCGGCGGCCGGTTATGGGAAGCACTTTGGTGCTGCCAGGGCGCATCAGTGCATCGATTTCTTTTCTCGGCAGAATGTGTTCCATAATTGAGTTTTTCAGCGGCATCGCTTTCCTTCCCAAGGAAATAAAAAGAAACATTCCAATGCAGGGAAGCTAAATGCCTCTCCGGGTTCAGAGACGATGGTCGACTTTAATTTTATGTATCTTCCTTTCTTCTCTGTTTGCGAACGATGAAAGTAAGCACGGCTGTGCTTTCTCCTGTGCCATATTGTGTTTGTTCACTGGATACCTGCTTCTTCCTGCGTATTCTCATTCATTACTATTTTTTTCCCTTTTCGAACTTGTATCGATATCGAAAGCGTGGAAAGCTAGGTTCTGCGCGATCGCGTCGTATCGAGCCCATCAACGCAGAAAGCGATGTGCTCATTTAAGAATTCATTGAATCTTCTTTTCGCGCACATATGAAGACTAACGAACGCCCTGGTCATATAGCTTGCGTGAAATTCTTTTTCTGATTTCGGCGTTGCCTTCACTGCAGTAATTACAGCGTTCTCCCATTCCAAAGAGTTTTTCCGTCCTCTCTTTGATTACAAGGGGGTATGCCCTCATGATTGTTTGCTAGATCATTTCTGTTCATCTTCTGTCGAGTTGTTTCCTTTGTCTTCTTCTTGAGGCTGTTTCAACGCAAATAGAATCAGGTTTCCATGCGCCAGCTTCCTTTTTTTTACCTCTGTAAATGTTTCTCCACCGCAATAACATCCTTTATGCGGCGAAGCCGACTTTGAAAGTCTCTACACTATCTACACTATATCACAATTTAGGGGTATGTATGTATGTATGTATGTATGTATGTATGTATGTATGTATGTATGTATGTATGTATGTATGTATGTATGTATGTATGTATGTATGTATGTATGTATGTATGTATGTATGTATGTATGTTTACCATCGAACGTTCGCGCCATGTCAGCTTATTCGCTTTAGATTGACGGTGTCAAGAGATGCATGCAAACTACATGCGTCTCGTATCCACCCGTTTGCGACACCTTAATAAGCCTCCCTATCTGTTATTTATGTATCGCACCTTTGCAACACAAGCGGTGACATGCGAACAGAGAATGCTGAATTTGCCGCGTAAATCTCAATCTTTGGTAAAGCGCCATGCGAGAACGCACTTGGGAGCTTGAACGCAAAGTATTCTTCGTTCCTACCGGCGTCTCTGTAAATGGTAGTTGATACAGCGCCAAACTGATTACATTTAAGCGCTAAAACGTAACCAGGCCGCGCTGTAATGACCACAAGAACGCTTCGGGTCGGCGTTGCAACTTTAAACTGCTCAAACTCGCGCAATTTGCCGGCAGCAGTTAAATTACTGCACAGCCTAACTGACCCGTGAGATGAATCTCCGCGCCAAACAGCTTGCACGTACCGTAGACATAGAAACGGGTGTTACATAGAAGCGGTGCCTTCCTGCCGTAATTGGGGCAGCTTTGGTGGTCCGCTTCATCGTAATTACCATCTCTCTCGTGTACGCACACCATGCAACGTGTCTCGCCCGCGGCAAGTTGGAAAAAGGTACTCGCCTGGAGCGTGCGATGGCGTCATGCATGGTTGGCGAGCCAGGGTCAAACGGAACGAGACAGAAGAAAAGCGAAGGCCCTGTTACAAAGGGGAGAAGGGAAATGGCTGCGTTATAGGGACGTGCTAGTGCTGCTTCGAGCTTTCAGGGCAGGCGGGCAGCGAGAGGGGAAATGAGAGTGCAGAGACAAGTTGGAGGTTTGAGAAATTTGCATTTCCCTCCCGCTCGTTCCCTGTGCTGCGACGACCAAGTGGAAGCGCAGTTTGATGGCCTTACGGCTAGGACGGCCGCAACGACTCGGCCCCGCTATCCTCCCGATTTCCCTATTTCGCGCGCGCCTCCCCTAATGTCCCGTTTAATAAGGAAGCTCCTGCTCCCCCGCCTCTCCACTTAATTGCGGCTTAAATAGGGCAGCGTTGCGGGCACGCATGCGCGAATCGGGGCGAGCCGGGTTTCGGAGTACCTCAAACCGGCTGCGCTGCCAGCATGGACACGCGTGTCGCTGCGGCAGTCTGTCGCGCTAATACCGTGCAGCGTTCCTGAAACTACAACAGCTCGCCAGCGTAGCTTCGCCGTGGTGGCCCGTGGGCAGTTGCTATTCTCTGCGGGGCGCGACGTAGCGAATTCGGTTCCCGTGATCGTGGAATGTGATCAGAGTGCAATAGAGTAAGAAAACAAAAAAGAAGAAAAAGATCCTTGTCTTCTTAGATTTCGGTGTGCTTAAATGAACTTCGACAAGTGAGACGCTTAGAATATTACAACGTGTTATTTCGAGGCGTTAGGCTTTGCGAACGTGCGAAACAGTCAGACGTGCACGGACAAACGGCCGGACCAATGGATGATACACTTCCGATCACGTAAATCGTAGTAGCCGCAATAATATCGTAGCGAAGTGGCCCACCAAAGGTGCATTTATTTTTTAACGCAGTCTGCTTGAACTTTAAACCTGACCGGACATAGCTCAATTTCTCCTAACTTATGCGGTACTGCACGGTAGTTGTAAACAGGAGCGCAAGTGCACGCTTGTTGGCCTCCCTAAACGGTGGTGGAGGTAATGCCGGGGGCAGGAAAAGGGAGAGAAAGATCGAGTCCTGCAGTTTCGTGAGGCCCGTGCATTTTCTCTTTCGTTCCAGTGTTCTCCTCTCTCTCGGACTTTATTTTATTTTTGCCGTGTTCCTTACGATCACAGGGGATGCAATTCGGAAGGCGCGACATCTGTGCAGCTCAAGCACTGCGGACATACGTCGTCCCAGTGCCTCGGTCGCTGTCTGCAAACGCACGCGCTTGCATCCAGCAGCCGTACTAGTGCGCCTGACAATGCAGTTACTTCGATCGCGCACGCGTCTTCACTCTCCGCTTGTGCTTGAAACGAGTGTGTGTGAGAGCTAACCTTTCATTCCGCGACGCACGCCTGCCTGCCTGAGCGACAAAGTAGCAGCTCTTCAGGCTAAGCAATGCTATGGCCGGTAATTATCAATGTAGGCGCATTAGCAATAAAGAAGTGCGAGGTGCTCTTGCGAAGGACTGTGCGCGGGGGCAGGCACGAAATTGAATGAGTCATTCCAGCCCAAATCTGGAAGTTCGACGACGCATGACTCGGTCAGTAACATACCCACAGAAAAATTCTTTCAGTTGCGGTAACCTATGCATTTATCCTCTCATTCGTATGGCTGATGTCTATGCATCCAGACGTTAGTAGGCTAACAAGCTTGAAAGACCATTGGTATTGCAGTTTAGTAGGTTTGCAGAAGAGTCACGTTTTGTAGACCAGCAGACAAGGGGGAATATAGACAAGTCGTTTTGTAGAGAAGTGGTCTCGTAGATCAGTAGGCTTGTAGTCTGGTAGACCGGTGGACTTGTAGACACGCAGACTAACGCACATGTAGGCCCAAATTCATGGATAGCCGAGAGACATGTAAGCCAATAGCTGATGGAATATCTGACTGCGAAGTGAGAACACCTTTACGCAATCTGGCTTAATTTCTTATTGAAAACCATATATGTCAGTCATCTTGCGTATACACGTTTTTTTTTTTTTTTGTTCCGCTTGAAGTAGAGTTATATGTAAATCTACTGCTGCCTGTTGGTCAGTCGGAATCTCACCGACCAGACCCTTCTTATTGCCAGGGTTGGGCTGGCTGTTACGCATCATAGCCTCCTGGGCTGACGAGGCCACCAGCAAGGGGACGAAATACCTCATCTTATTCATACTTGATTGCTCATCTTATTCATCTTATTCATACTTAATTGTTTGTGTTGAACGTCATTGATACATTTTGGCTAAAGTGGACGGGTCGATATTTCGTGGCCTTGGCGACGGCGTACTTGTTGACAAAGAGTGCTGTAAGACTTCGACATAAGCTTTCGAGCGCATATTATCGCCGAACGACCGTTATTGCGTCTTCCATATTCCCCTATTGTTTGTTTGTAGCATTTGAATCCTGCGAATAACTCGAGGCACGTATCTACCGAGAAGCTTGAAGTTGATCAATCTCCCATTAGGGCACGTTGTTTTCCCCTCACTTACTGTGATGCCAGGCCTGCCGCGGAGGTCTAGCGGCTATGGCACTAGGCTGCTGATCCGAAGGTCGCGGCATCGAATCCCTGCCACGGTGGTCGCGCGTCGACAGAGGCGAATTGCTAAGCCCGTGTGCTGTGCGATGTCAGTTCGCGTTAAACAACGCCGGGCGTACGAAATCTCCGGAACCCTGCACTACGGCGTCTCTTATAATCGGGTTTTAGGACGTGAAACCCCTGACATTATCACAACTATGTACCAGGGCAGTATCGATTACTCTGCTGCTACGTCCACAGTGACGCGGCGTCTTAGTTTCCCCAAGTCACTTTGTAAGGAAGTCATGTTGTGCCTAGAAGCCTTTCTTTCTTTCTTTCTTTCTTTCTTTCTTTCTTTCTTTCTTTCTTTCTTTCTTTCTTTCTTTCTTTCTTTCTTTCTTTCTTTCTTTCTTTCTTTCTTTCTTTCTTTCTTTCTTTCTTTCTTTGATGCAGTGCATGCAGCGGAAGGGATGTCAGAGCGGAGAAGCGCAAAGCGCGCCGTGTTCCAAGCTTACGCTGCGGTTTTCTAAAAGGACATGAAAAGGGAGCTTGCCTGTATACTATGTGTCACGCTCGGTTTGGAAAACAGAAATCGTCCGCCACATATTTGAAAGCTGGAATCTGCAAACACTTTTGCGGAAGGCAGTGAATGGTGTCTGGTTCTCAGACGCTTTTACAAACACCGCGTACGAACGCCGTGTGTGTGTGTGTGTGGAGTCGGTTATTACTCTTTTTTTTTCCAATTTGCCGCTTGCATATGCACATTTTTTTTAGGGCGGGGGGGGGGCGAGCGTGCTTTTATAGACTGTCGACGCTAAACAGAGAAAAAGGAGCAAGAAGAGAAAGGAGAAGAGGGGAGAGCATTGTTTACAAAACGAAAAACTGCTTACTTTGGCAAAATAAATACTAATTGACGATTGGTCCCCCTTTCGTGGTTACCAGTCGGCCGCACAGGGCGTGCTGCATAATCATTACGTGGCTTTGACACGTAAAAGCCAAGAAATTATTATGAACAGGCAACAAACATCGAGTAATGTGACAATTTCAATTTTAAAGAAAACTTTCGATTTTGCTTATCTGATTTACCCGAGATGGCTTCAGATTGAACAGAGGCGCCACCTACGTACATATAAGTATACTTGCGTCTTTACACTTCGTCGCAAAGTGCTTCCGTCTGAGACGGCCGTCATCTTTTGCCTCTGCGGCGTTTATTACGCAGGTGTACTGGTTCGGGCCAATAGCTGGAGGCCTGCTGGCTGGCCTCATCTACGAGTACATCTTCGACACCAAGAAGCAAGCGCGGGCGCTGCGGAAAACTCTCGAGGAGGCTGACAAAGGTAAGTTCGATTGATTGATTGATTGATTGATTGATTGATATGTTGTCAGCTTCTCTCTTCCTCTCTCACTGTATATGCGTGAGTGTGTTTGTACACGTTCAACTTACTGATATTCTAGTTTTCATCCCTCTCGTGGGTCGCTCGAGCGTGATATTTTTCTGATTATCTTCATCACCGGCTATAATGATGCAGTTAGCTACTATTGCAGTTGATTGGTGCACCAGAACGAGTTATTGTTCCACAAATGCAGAGCTTATATAGATGAACGTTCCTTGGCACTTTCTACAGCGCTGGCCCAGTACTTTCGAAAGGTGAACGTCGCTTGCAGGAGGCACGGCACCCCGAAGAGCCATGTCAAGCAGGATGCATCACCTTGTGTGAAAACTAGCGGCTACAGAGAGTCGTTCCAACACGTAATCGGGCCATGATTCATCTTACTGCATTTCGCCTCTCCCTGTGACAGAGGTGATGCTATTGGTAGTGACGTGTGCGTCTATGGCAAAAAAAAAAGAAGAAAAAAAAAGAAAAAGACCTGCTCGAAGAGATCGTGACAGCACGCCAGGATGTACCTTACTTTCACCTCTACGCATAATTTGTCTAGCTATGGCCCCTGAGTGTGACACGTCCCCTACCAGTGACCGGGAGCATCTGTCTACCACTTACAGTGTGGACTCGCTCAGACATGCGACCGATAACGCACCCATCGTCTATCGCACGTGGGCCTCTGCTGCAATGTCATGACCAGTTACTGTTGCTCGATACACATGATAATAGGCAACTCAAAAGCCGCATTACTGTCCGCACTAATCGAACCGTCCGCCTTCTCAACGTTCCTGCGAGTGGACAACCGCCGGCTGAGTGCTCACAAACCGTGTCGAAGCAGGATACTTTTTTTTTTCTGTATGAAACGAAAGTGGTTGCAGTCAGCCGGGTGTTTCCAGCAAGGGGAGAAGCATTCCGCTTTGTTAAAGTTGAACGCATAGTCTCTAGTCAATAAAATATTTTTGTCTCATTGAAAGCTTTATTGGGCGCATTAAAATTATCGGCGTCTTGGGTACAAATGTTGAACTTAGCGATTTTCAGCGTGCTTTGGCGTTTACTGTCTCGGGTTCCCCCCCCCCCCCCCCTTTTTTTTTTTTGTTCGACAGCCCAGTGCGCGAGTGCTTAGTTCGCCTCCTTGAAATTCACGCAGATTTCTTTTCTGTTTATTTGTTTAGTGATACGGGTAGCCGTTTTAGGTTATCTGCGTAGATTGGTCGAAGAAGCCATCAAGACTGTGAATGCTACCTCGCCGGAACCGCTGAGGATAACACAGTCAAAAACGCTGGTGCCGGTAGGCGCTTTCAGGGCTTGCGAGTTCGTCGGTTATGTTTCGAAACAAAATAAAGCACGCAAATAACTTGAATGCACTGACCTTTTTGTTCTTTCGATCGTAAACCTTCATGACAGCCATTGGAAGTAAGAACATCCAGAGTGTCTTTGTCTCCGGGAATTGCTTGCGTAAGCAACTTATCTCCTCGCCTACTCGCGCTTTCTTTCTTTCTTTCTTTCTTTCTTTCTTTCTTCATAATCGCCCCGCTCACCCCTCACCTTGTTCGGAAATTTGTAGCTGGACGTCTGACCCCAGCATCATCAGTCCCTTTTTCTCCCAGGAGAGCACGTAAGAAAGCTGTGAATGGAATGCGAAAACAAAACGAAGAAAAAAAACCAAACTTCCAGGCGATCTGTGCCACGGAGACAGACAGGGTCGTTTACTTGTATGAGCTTTCGTCACCTCCGCTATCGCCTTCGGGCACGTGGACACGGGAGCGCACGTCTGCAGCAGAGGGAGGAGATCCTATATAGCGCGAAGGAAGCGACAGGCCGAGAGGAACGAAGTCGGACGTGATCGGGCCACCGAGCAGCGTCGAGAAGGCGCGATCTGTACTGCTCAGGACACTCTCTGAGCTATGGCCTGTCCCCGATCGTGCCTGACCCTGGGTATCTTCTGTCTCCAAGGGCGTCGTCCACCAAAAAGAGGGCGACTTCTGACGTAAGCGCTTCTGCGCTGTCCTTTGGTCCTGCATTCCTCGTTTCTTCTTCTTCTTCTTCTTCTTCTTCTTCTTCTTCTTTTCATCGGTATGCTGCAGGTGTTCGTCGTACACACTCTCCTTACTATAGTACGTCTTATCATCAGGGAAAACGGTTTGCGTGGTCGCGTTAAACGTATGCGTGTAGCGCACTTGTGGTGCACCGCGTTTTGGGCGTTGAAGTATGTGCTGTATGGCTCGCCGCAGTACTATTTCATCGGCACCTGCCGCCTTCCTCTCCTTTCCCCTGTCCTTTTCATCGCACGCAGGTAAGGAATACCATGCTATGGGCACAATATGCCTGGTTAGTTTACGCTTTTTATCTTCAGCGAGACGTTTTTTTTTTTTCTTCCTGATACGTTTGCGTCGGTGTTCAGATGGTGGTTGTGCGTGGCTGCTCACCCGAAGTACGTGGGTTCGGTCCCTGCCATGACATTCACACATGAGGTAAAGGCGAAGATGTTTGAGGTCCGTGTATTTACTGTGCGATGTCAGTGCGCCTTGCAGAACCCCAGGTGGTCAAAGTTCCGGGCGCCCATCGCTAAGGGGGTCTTCATAATCAAATCGTGGTTTTCGCCTTTTCAGCACATCGAACCCACTCGGTTATTATTATTATTATTATTATTATTATTATTATTATTATTATTATTATTATTATTATTATTATTATTATTATTATTATTATTATACACAGCAAATCTAGTCGCCTCGGTGAAGGCGTACGGAGAAGCGCAATGGTGCTTAGCTTTGATAAGCAGGACGATGATCCTTCTTGACGTCCTCAGTCGTCCTCAGTAAGCGCCGCTTACTGAGGACGACTGTTTTCATAATGAAACAACCTCATAAGAACGAAATATCGTTATACAGGATGCCAACTTGAAAGTTTCTATTAGCGCCAACCGCTGTCAGCTTTTGTCGACTTTTTAACCTTTAATGCAGTCCAACTCTGCATGGAATGACTAAAAGCGAGGAGGCCCTTGTTTTCTGGCGATCGACAAAGATACTTGGGTGAAATGCGGGATTGGATCTCGGCTAGTCTTGGCCGCGTTTCTGTGAGGTGCGGGAGAAGGTGGAGGAGAGGAAGTTTAACCTGGGCTGATTCTGGTTCATGGTGATAAGTGCGCAAACACAGCACAAGGACACAGTAGGAGAAACAAACGAGCGCAGACTGAAACTGGCGTTTATTGAAAACTGAATAAGTACACATAGATGAGGGAGAGGAAACAAGCGATAAGTATACAAGATAAACAACCATGAATAGATTATGTGCCATCAATGTACGATAGCCCGATTATCCGCTCTTCTGAATCTGGTTGGCTATCCTGCAATGGGAAGGGGAGGAAAGCTTTGATAGGATCGAGCTAGATGGAGAGAATCAAAAGATCACAGTGATATGCCGCCGACGTTGCAGGTATCTTGTGCTCAGTATTAACGAAGGTCAGTCGATCCGGTAGTGTTCAGAAACTGTAAAATTTAGGGGCACGTTATTAAACGACTAAATTCAAGGGGGGAAATTTATTTCAAAATACCGCACTATATGGCGAACCTGATGAGTATATGACGGCTTCGACACGCGAATCCAGAGACACTGATGTGACTCCTTTAAGGTGTGTGTTTAATCGATGCCGAAATGATTAATTCAGCTGCACAGGTAAAGGAACTGGGGGGGTAGGGGGGTAGAGTTCTGGGCAGCAGCCACATAACATTTCCAGCCTTTATTTACATTAACGTTTTTCTCTATGTGAAATTGGCTGAAAAGGCAAGCGCGCACTACGTCGACACATGTTCACAGGTGACACGAACTTGCGCGCAGATACTTACAGCGGCTCATCAAGCTGTGTCCCTATTGGTAATGTAACTATTCATTTCGATAGCTCTATTTGACCTAAATGAGCTTTGTAAGCGTTGACGAGTATCCACTCTTAGTCGGCGTTGTGGTTTTATCTGTCTTTATTCTTACCTGACTGTTGCATTTACGTCTGATTTATAGATATCCGCGGCCAGAGTTCATAATCACTGCTTTTTTTTTTCTTCATGTTTGTTGGCCTAAAAGTAACTTCATTATCTCTGTGGCCGGTACATCTTTACTTCTTCACGCAGTCGCTTTATTTTTATTCTTATTTATTTATTTACTTTTTGCACTGGTACTTGCCAAAGCAAACACCACATACATTTCGCTTTTCTGTAAATACCAATGTCGGAACAACTGCGTCCTCATTTACATATGGACGCGCGCTGACAAGAAAATATGTCAGCGCTTGAGTCCCATGGCACAAAACGCTTATTGTTGCTCATACTACTTTTCTTTCTCTCTTTTTTTTTTCAGAGGCAGTAAACATGCTAAACATACCTATGGTCGTGCTACAGGGAACTTTTATTACTGCCATGGGTTCCCACTACAGTCGACTACAGCCTAAAGCAAGTCGTAGCTCCATTTGTAAGACTTGATAGATCTGCAGCCTAGACTTATGCTATCGACGGGTTCTACGTGTTACATATAATCGTGCGAGAAACAGTAAAGGAAAAAAAATTGAGAAACAACTTTCAACACCTATCGACCCACTCCCCGCCTACCACGCTCTCCATTGGCTTCCGCCTGCAAATCTTTAGTGTCGCGCGCTTTCGCACGCACATCACGGTGACGAAAAAACAAACAAACAAAAAACGCGCGCCCGTTTCATACTGGCAAAACAAAAGCTCGCGAATTCGTTCAGTCAATCGGAGCACCAGCGCGCGTCTTCGAGACGTATATACCTCGGCAACAAACGAGCCCTCGCGCGGCAGCGTCGCTATCACCTCGCCGATGTACATGCACATCGGAGAAGACGTGTTCCTCGTGCAAATAACCGTGATTACGGGGAGTTCTCCTTACGCCTCGCATCTTCCCTCCCAAAGCAGGGCAAATTTCTTTTTTCCGTCGCGCGGCATGCAAATATAACAGACGTCGCGTATATATATCAGATGGTGTGTGTATAGTATTCACGTATGTGCCTTACTTGTTGTTGTTTAACATTTCATTTCTCCTTTGTTCTCGAACTGTCTGCTCGAGCAGATCGGGAGTGAGTGTGTGCGTACGATCTATATCGTCGTCGGGTATGCGGACGGTGCAACGCGCGTGATTCTTCCGTGTGATCGCGATCGCGCCGCCTCTCGCAAATTCAATAGCGCGGCACCGTGCCGCTGCTGCGACGCTGCTTTGTATGTCCACTTTTGTTTTGTATCGCTACACGCGTTATGGATTGTGAAACGTTCTGCTCCGTCTCTTGTCTTGCGCCCCCTCTTCTGTGATCTTTTTGTCGCTCCTATTGATGTTCCCCACTTTTCCTCTATTCTGTAAGTTTATTCCGCGAGTTTTATAGCTCATTCTCCATATATAGCTCCTGTTGAAGGTGAACGTCTCGTCCTGAAATGAGTGTATGTGCGCCGCTTGCGGAAGAAAAACGCTTGCACATCATGTGCACTTCGATGTCTTGAATGGCGCTGGCCAATGGCGTTCGGCGCACTTTTTGTTGACTGAGGTGGACTTCTTGATTTTTGGTTTGCACCAGCTCATACCCGGATATCGAACGCATGTATGATCCGCTCGTGGTTGATTGATTTATTTATTAACAGCGAATCATGCTGTGTTTAGAAACATTTATTATATCACAGACGAGTTAATACCGATAGCATTACAACACAACGTTATAACATGACAACACTACGTTTTCGTGCAAGGCATAAGACATCAAATTACGAGTATCACAACACAGAGTTCAGTCACACACGCACAACACACGAATGCAGCGTGTATAACGGAACGTTCTACACGTCCACACACATGCACAAACGAGTAGCTACAAAGAAAGCACCAATCAGGTGCGAGTATGTACGCATTATAAATATACACGACGTTGCTGACGAACGACAAACGATGCATCAGCCTACCAAAACCAGGCAGGCCGAAAGGCAATCCTCACGCGTTTATCAGAGACCGACACAAAGGGGCAATGCCGACCCCAACTACCAAGTACGTACGATTAACAGAACACTCGACGTATCGAGCGTGCGCCATGGAAACAAAGCCTCGGTGTCCTCTCTGGTTAAACTGAAGGAATATCTACTTCGCATCAAGTTTACATTTCGAGCAACAAGATCCGAACGCTTTAGCTGCAACATACTTTACGATTCTTTCGAGCCCTTAATGCTAGCGTCGCAAGAACGCTAGCTGGGTTGGAGCAGGAATTGAACCGAGCCCGTGCGCATGGCAGGCAGGTGTTCTACGAGAGAGCCACGCCAGCAGCTGACGCTGCTTCGGAAATAAAAATCCGCAGCATATCCACGGAGTGAATGATGATGAGTGGGCGAAGCTCCGTAGGTTCATCGTAGATCGTGCCGAGTTCCGGATTAATTTAGTTAACGCGCACGCTACGAATCCTTATGGTTCAACTATGCATAAGTGAAATCTCCCACCGGCGCTTCATTGCAAGTCAAGATCCAGTGCATATATATATATATATATATATATATATATATATATATATATATATATATATATATATATATATGGGTGGCCGGTGAACGGTTCTCCAGCGCGAGCAGTCGGTATTTTTCAATCAAGAAACTCGCTGGAAGACGCTGCCTGCGCCAACGTTGTCTCTCGCGGGTGAGGGCGCGTTCTCCTTCTTTGCGAGCTGGTAGAGCGTTCATCGAAGAAAGAGCGTTTCGATAGTCAACGCCCCCCCCCCCCCCCCCCATAACTGGTAAATGGCAAAGCATATCCATGTATACTGTGACATAGCAAGGAGGTGGGAAATGGAAGTGAGGCCGAGGAGGAGGTAGAGGAGGAGGGCAGATATTAAAGCATATTGCTGCATCGACGACTTCCCAGCCAAATCCTCTGACCACACTGCAGACTAGACGCAACCTCATAGACGTAAAAATAGACGACGAACTTGTTGTTGCTCTCGTGGATACTGGGGCCCATATATCAGTCATGCATTCTGAACTGCGCCGCCGCCTTATAGGCTCGTATAGTATAGTATAGTACAGCAAGGGAGTGGGAAAGGTAATTGAGGGAGGGGAGGATGTATGTGATGGTGAGGAAGAAGCAAATGCGGAAGGGATTCAGTTCTAAGGAAGCCAGAGACTAAACATGGCGTATTTCACACAATTTGACTGAGCCAACGTGGTGAGAAAACGCACAAAATAAAAAGAAAAGTTGGTTCGGGACGCTATCTCCCCAAAGTTCTGACACGGGATTCCTAGATGAAACCAAGATGAAACTTTGGTGTTGATTTTTTTTTCTTCTAATATCGAACATAAACTGACGAAATTAACGGCAGTGTAGTTACCAAATAACAATCTGTCAGTCTAAACCAATTTAGTGTTTCACTTTATGTGTCCCTTTAAAGAATGACAGGTATTCAAAATTACTCCGGCCCTTCCACTATAGGGAGCGTGCATCACAACCATGTCGTGACTTTCCGCATGTAAATTATATTGCTTGTATTGTAAACTTGAACTCAGAATGGTCCATAGCACTGTCACGTTTCCTTACCTCTCGATTAGTACTGCGTAGGTCATTTTTTTTCCGCAGAGATTGACTTGAATGCCTCTCTCACGGAACAGCAGGAAATGAACGTGTTCGCTCGCTCCCGCGGTAGCGACAGCGAGAACTGTGCGGAGAAGCCCGCTTTCGCGAAGCCGACGAACTTTCAACGAAGTCAGCAGCACGGCCGCGCTTCGGTCAAGTCGTCAGATCGCAGTTCTACGCGGGCCAGCTTTAGGGACACTCAACGCCCGACCAGCTGAGCAGTGGACACAGTCACAGTCGATCCGCATCGCTCGGACCGTGCAACTCCTGTATGACTGAAAGCGTTGTGGTGTCCTTGGGGTCAGATTTTTCTCGCACTTGTATTACTCGGAGTAGTGTGCGCATGTATTTATTAAGGAAAGCTTGACAAGATTGCGATTTCTTTATCGATTTTTTGAAATTATCATTGCCTCTCATTTTACTGTTCGTTCTTCTGCCCCTGTGGTCTGTACAGAATGTACGAAAATGTACATACGACGTAATAAACCTTCGTGTGCGTAGAACGTGCGCTTGAGTACTTCAGCTGATTCGCCCTCTTTAGGCAGCTAATCAGTGCGTCTTCTCTATACAAGTACTCGATATCTACTTGGAAGCGAACGATACTTGGCACCCGTGTACTGCGCGATATCAGTGCGCATTATAGAGCACTCCATATGTTGAGAATTTCCGGAGCCTTCCAGTACAGCGTCCCTCATAATCATGTACATAGTACTATTCATACAGACTAAAACAGATAGACTCAGCACCCCTGTTATAACAGAGCAGTTTCACTCGTTTTTAACTCGCTCAGCTTCATTCTGCGCAGGAGCTGACCGCATTTAGAGAAAAAGAGAAATGGAAAAAGATAAAAGTCGAGCTAAGCGCGAAAGTTACTCTTAACACGTATATCGACACACCAAGTGTGTGTAAGGTCGGGTAAGGAACTACAAGAATAAGGAACAAGGAATCTATAGCTGCAGTCTTCAGGCGAAGACAGGCCAGGCGACGAGTAAAACGGCGGCGACGCTCTCGGCGACCGCGACGTGTAAAGGGCGGTGCCATTAATCTGCCACGCGCGCTCTGGTGGTCTCGCGTTCCGGTGATACCCTTCCCCCCCCCCCCCCCCCCCTTTTTTTCCCCCCTTTCACCCCCTTTCGTCTTGGCGGTGCCTGCGAAGTGTTCGCGTCTCTGCCAGGGCAAGAAAGCGGGGAGGGGGAGGGTGAGAAAGAAAACGACGACACTTTACTGCTGAGACAGAAGAAGCGGGATCTCATTCATCTCCATTTTGCAGCCACCCGAGTATGCGGTTGGAGCTTCTTTTCTCGACAACCTGTAGGGCGGGAAAAAAAGTGCTCTGAAAGCTAAATTATGAGAGGATGATCTTTTCGAGCGTATGCGTAGTCTTTGAACACGCGGTTCTTTCCTGAGCCAACGTGTACGCGTTGTCCCGCTCGTTGTGATACTGATCGGTAGGAGAAAGGGCTGCCTGAGTGCTTTGCGGCATATGTTTATAATCATTTTGCTTTCATTATTCATTATTTCCCTTTGACATTTCTGTGAAAGGCGCTGAAGGCAGTTCAGTCAGTTCCTTCTTTGGGCAGCTTCGTTGCGCTTGTCATCGTTTGGCTCCCTTGTAAAAGAAAAAGAAAAAATAAGAAAGTCTCAAGAATATGCCTAAGGGGTATTGCCACATCTGCTGCTTGTACAGATAACAGTAGTCAATATTAGCCAACACGGTCTAACAGCCCGCCAACGTTATGCAATGCCAGCGAACGCTAAGTCAATGCTGGCATTACACGTCCCCGTGCATTTCACTCTTAAGAGTTTGTAACGGCTGCCTGGTGGTGTGTATCTAACAGTTTATATGCAGTTTTCGTTATGTAGTTTATGTTATCTTACATTACTTCAGTGTTTTTCTTCCTATTTAGGCCCTGAAAGTTCTCTTAAAGGTGGACCCAATAACTGTCTCTGAAACCGCTAGTTCCTGTAGACATGGATACTACTCGCGAGGTCATTCGTGATGCGCAGGGCTAAATGTCGATGCACCTCAAGAAATGCTAACTGCATGAGCCACCACCCTGACAGGGACACACTCATTTAAACGGCATAACTACCTACATACCCCGTTTCACATGGCCTCGCTGCAAAGGTGCTGGGAACTGCACTTACCGGCAGAAAAAAAAAAGAGAAAAAAAGGAAGAGCTCGACTTTAACGTCACCAATATTCTGCAATATCTTGAGGTTCGTTGCAGCCGGACGTTATTGGAAAACTTGTTTTTATTTGTCTCTCTGGGGAATCTGCATTTTCGTCCACGGTCTCGCGTTCAAGCGGCACGATTTCATTCAAGGCGCAACGCTGAGAAAGAAGTAGGCGAACTCTGCTTGTACTGTGGCTTCTAGCGTGCTCTTGAATAAAATAGTTCCGTGAATAAAATATGTTATCTAACATGAATGTGCCAAGCGAGCGAATAATTTTATTGATGTTTTTTTTTTCTCTATTGCAAACCTAGACAACATGAACACCTTAGCACAGTGAAATTCGCTTCCTCGCTATTTGCTGCTCCCCCCCCACCTCTTCAGAGAGCCCACCAGACACTTTATGTGCACTTACAAACTGTAACCTGTTGAAATTCCTTACGTCGATAGCTCGAAGTTTCCTTCGTGTACGAGCTACAGTGCAAGACGTCTGATGTCATTGGTCGCAAGAACATGAAGAACATCCATTAACGCGCTTATTGCTCATCTTCGCGCACAGCACGCCCGTCGCATCACTAAAACAAGGGTACTTGTTTCTTGAGAGAGTAAGTTGAACATATACAACGAGGTGGCCGCTGCTTGCGCTTCACCGCAGCACACTAATGTGCTACGGGTAACCCGAACTGCCGGAAGCGCAAGCATGTTGTCTGGCGTGTCTTCTTTACCCATTATCCCGCAGAAACCAGAGCTGCATCCCTTTACCTTTTGCCGGGAACAAGACAGGGAAGAAGGCAGGGAGGTTAACTAGGCTAAACCTCCCTGTGTACCATGGAATTTGGAGATGAACGACAAACGCTTCCTTTGTGTGGGGAAGTTTGAGGGGGAAGTGCGAGAATAGGGAACGAAAGAAGACTGGGAAGCAAGGAGTGTGCGTCGGCCTGGAAAAAGGAAGAGAGGGGGGGGGGGGGGCGGATGTCCAATCTGTTCTTTCATGTTCGTTACCGCAAGCGGCAGAATGCCATGGAAAAAAAAAAAGAAACGAGGAATGAAGAACGAAGAGAGAACTCTGGCGGTGGCGTATCGACCAGACATGGCGAGTGCACGTACCGACTGGCTTCAGGAAGACAACTAGCTTGGCTCAGAGGCGCGTATTTCGGGACGGAAGTGGGAGGGCTATAGCCGACAAGTCGACGTTACTCGGGACGTGGGCCATTGATCTGTCTGCAGCCAACTGTCCTTTCTTGCCTCCTCCTCCTGTGCTTATGGATCCTTCTTCCATTGTAATGCTTTCGGTATAGCGGAATAGCTTCCGCTTCCTTTACTGCTCGCATTGTTGCGTTCCAGCTGGGTGGACGCGCTCTTGCGCGACAGTATGGCTCTTATATAGGGAATAGCCGCCTCCCCTTTTGTTTGGCAAGTATGGTGAACAAAGCGTCCATGACAGGGACTTGAGTAAAGCGGGGAAAAAATTATTTAAAAAAGAATAGCGGATAGGATCAGTTTTCTTGTCCGGGAACGGAGTCCTTCAAGTGAGCACCCCATAGACCTACAGGAGCGAAGTTGCTAACGAAACTTTAGTTGCTCCCCCTCCTTGTATGGTAGCAAACCGGGCACGCATTTCGCAAAACTTCCATGCCTTGCCTTCTGTCTCTCTCTTTGTTAGTCTAGTTTGTTTTGTACAGTATTCTTGTGTATAGTCGCAGCGAAGGTGTGGGCTTTAGAACAACGGGAATATGCTTTTCCGTTGTGAACAAATTTAGAGCGCTGGAGACGCGAGAGGCGAAGACAGTGACGCACGACCCTAGTGATCTCTCACGACCGACTTTATTTCACGCTCGGAAAACAAAACATATGCGATTGGATATACTGTACGTATACGAAGAGCTCCAATACAAGCATACATAGTTGAATACGAAAGTTTGTCGTTCTAAATTACGATGGGGGTGTTACGTTGAGAAAAAGTTCAAAATGCCGAAATATAATCCGACGAGAAATGAACAGTCTCAACAACGTTTCAGTTCTTACTTGTAGAAAGCGCTTACGAAACGCCCCTGGGATGACCACGCATACTGTGTGGCCAACCATATGGCTCAGTATCAGTTGTGTGCACAGTTACTTGAAAAGTTATGACTGAGTTCTTGCATTGTCCTTCGCATTGTCGTTAAGTCAGGAAATGTATTTCGATTGAATGGTGCCTGCAATAGTTAGTGGGCCTCCAAATTAATGTTTTCGATCAAGGCTGTAATTAACAAACACTAAACGACAATCAAGGCGGGACAGTTTCTCAAGAAGATTTAGAGCGGTATGGACACTTGAAGTGTCTATAAAATTATCCATAATGAATACAAGTTCCCTTATATTCCTTAATGAAATGACTGCTTTTCCTCGTAGAGTGGACACAACGCTTTGACAGCCCATGATATATCACGCCCAATGGAAGGTGATATTGAATTGGTTCGAAAAGAATAAGTAAATGAGTCTCGTGTATAGGTTATGACACGTTAAACGCAAGAGTTAAGTTTCTCTTTTTTTTTTTGTTCTATTTACCTTCCTTGCGCTTGTTCATTTCCTGTCACAATTAATACGGCATGTTGTTCTGTGCAGGTAACGGAAGTCCTTGCTCTGTAAGCCCATCGGAACGAAGGCAACAGAATACCGGCTTCTAGTCGCACATTTCCAATAGATACTACTACTATTATTAGGTACTATTACGTTGCGGGTTCACTCCCCGCCTTGCCACGGTGGTCTAGTGGTTATGGCACTCAGCTGCTGATCCGAAGGTCGCGGGATCGAATCGCAGCCGCGGCGGCTGCATTTCGATGGAGGCGAAATGTTGAGGCCTGTGTGCTGTGCGATGTCAGTGCACGTTAAAGAACCCCAGGTGGCCGAAATTTCCGGATACTTCCACTACGGTGTCTCTCATAATCAGAGCTGGTTTTGGGACTTCAAACCCCTCAAATCAATCGGGTTCACTTCCCATTCATTCATTCATTCATTCATTCATTCATTCATTCATTCATTCATTCATTCATTCATTCATTCTACTTCTCTCGACTGCATGCTCTGCGGAGAGTTTGCGCATACATAATAACATAGGCGATGGGATGCAGCGTTCCGTGATTGCGCGACCCATTCGTGTGCGCCCACAAGTAGCGGCGGCGCTGCACTCGGCTTAAGCTCCTGCTTTCTATGAGCTGCGGGCAGGGAGGGGTGCCCGTAGGGCGCACGACCCAAGCCGCCCCGCAGGCCTGTGCCTGCGTCTCGTTTCGGCTTCCCTGCCAGCCTTCCTGCCCGTTTGCCTGCCTGCCAGGAAGCTGCAGCTTCCACGTTGCAATGCCTTATTTTCCCTCTTTATGTTTCCCCCAAGCCGGAGGCCGGAGATCAAGCCGTTCCGAGCCAGTGGCTCGGCGAGGATATATGAGAGCTGCGATGCTTTGGGAGGTGTGGTCGGGATGCGGGAGCAGCGGTGCGAGTGAACCTGACGTTCGCTTTTTCGATGACTGTCGCCGCGACGTTTCCGTCATTCTTATTTCCTTGCGTCCTGTGCGTCGTCGTTTTATTTGTCTATTTATTTTTCATTTTGTTTGTAGTATGTTACCTATACTCTCTTCTGGACCAGTGCGTCCCTTTATTGGATAGGTATAGTGGTTCGAAGACGAAAAAAAAAACAATGAAAAAAAAAGGAAGCAAGCAACGCTCTGATATAACTGTTGCAGAACAAAGCGGAATGGCGAAGACTCGCCATTGATTCCAAGCGAGAGGCCGTTGTATACACCCCCTAAGGGAGTGTTTTCGCGAAAGAATGACGCCAGCCTCTCACCGTCGACACTTGTATATGATACTCGTTTCCGGTAAAATAAGCCTCCGCTGCTGTTGTTGCTTTTCGGAGCGCTATTTACGTCATAGACGAAAACGCCGCAGTCAAAATAACAATCGTGGATTGCCCTTGCGTCCGCGAGCAAATAATTTACGAGCAAATTTGCGGTGGAACTGCTACAATTGGATGTGCTACCGTGCGTTCTTTGGATAGCTCCGGAATTTGTTGTAATATATGCACGAGAAAAAATAAAAAAGAAAGAGGAAAACACCCTGGGATCTTTAAAGAAGGATGTATGTGATACGCATAGCTAATAGCTGTGAATGTATGTCGACTACAATAACCTGACGGGTAAGTGCCGAAAATTCCAAAGCTCCGGTTGCCATGAAAACCTGTTGCCTATAGACACAGTCGGACCTGGTTGAAGCGAACAGCACAATTTTCCGGGATTTTGTTCGATATAACGAGTGTTTCGATATAGCCTAACCCACCTTTAACTACAGCATATACCAAGCTCAATGCGCAGAATATTCTGAAGTCGGCCGAAAACGCACGGAGAAAGCTCCTCCCTTGAAAACGTGGTGCTCGATCGTGCCACGCTGATAGGTACACACCGTTAGTATCTGAGAGTTACCGGGTGCGCGGCGGCCACACAGTGAAGGCAGGGGAAGTAGCCGTTACTGCTGTGTGGCAGAAAGGCTCACGAAATATTCGGCCGCGCCGCCTAATCTGGTCTCCTTTCAAGTGGTACATTACCGATAATGCCTTCGGCTTTCACGCCATATTCTGTGGTTGGCGCAGCAGCATCGTATGTAATGTTTCTCTTCGTATTTCTCAACCACAGCCGCAGCGACGCTGTTGTGGCGACCGTGCCTTGGTGCACGTTGGTGTTCATGGATCGCAAGCACTGAGTTAGATATATCGAATGTATGATATATCCAATCTACGCTCCACCAACCCCCCTCCCCCCCGCACACGCACACACACACACACACACACCACACACACACACACACACACACACACACACACACCTCGTTTACTGGACACCATGGGTAACACACACACCCCTCTCCCTTTAAAACCGAAATTCTGGATAAACCCCTGGGGAGCATGTTCCACATGGATAATGCCAGCATAGCTTCGCGTGTTCGAAATAAAGCATTACTCGCTGTAACCGGGTTTGTTATAAGCAGGTTTGACTGCGCCACGCTCCCACGCTCGCATCAGCAGCAGGGCACGTAACGTGATTTTGTACACTTGGCTGCGCTAGGACCATGTTTGAAGTCCTTGCTTCGATCCCCTGTAGAAGTCGTGCGCTTGAAGAACTCGACTGAGGGCTTGGCTCGCTCAGAGCTTCCAAATTCTGTGTGCGCAGTTGCAGCACAGTTCAGTAGTTCTTCGGAATGCCAAGAAAAATGTCCATCGTTGCGCCAACCTAACCGCCTTGAACTAACCATATTAACGCGATAGCGTTACGGAGCTTGCGTCGCAGAAAACTCAGCCAACTCAGCGCGGCGTCGGTGTCGCCGTAGGCGTCCACGGCGAAAGTAGTCATTTCGAACTACCACCTTCACACATTTACGGCACGCGTTATAAATACAGCACTAGCAACGAGTTTCCTCTTGCTTACCAGTTTATCTTATGAAAACACCTTAAAGCTGGTTTTTCCGCAACAAGACCTAATGTGTAGAGAAGCATCCTTCTAAGGGGAGCACCAGCGGAGATCCAAGTCCCGTTGCGGCTGGTAGAGAATACCCATTTCCTCTGCCAATAAAGCAATAAACGAAAAAAAAGTCGTGTACTTATTTAAATTAGCTTCTGAATACACCGATAGCTGTAGTGCGCCAAAAGTTGAGACGCGTGTCGACAAATCTCCCAAGTACGCGAAAGACATGATGGCCTGAAAGTGTATGAAAAGATGGAAAACTGAAGTGATTAGGAATCGTTTAACGGGCGATTGACGTTGAAGACATTGCTTCTACAAGTGGGCTCACCGTTGTAGAAACGTTGACTTCTCCAGCGTGTTCAACAGTTTCGTGTTCAACAATTTCTTATACATATGAACCGCGTGTTCCACACTCCAACAGGCCTAAGCTTACGAGTACACGCAGATTGAAGCCAATATATGTAGATCCATGGTTAAGCTTTCCTGGCCGTTGACGGCCAAGTCGTCTGAGCGCGGAAATTTACGAGTTCAGGCTTATTGATTGATTTGTGGTGCTTTACGTCCCAAAACCAGCTTTGATTATGAGAGACGCCGTAGTGGAGGTCTCCGGAAATTTGGACCACGTGGGGTACTCTAACGTGCACTGACATCGCACAGCACACGGGCCTTAACATTTCGCCTCCATCGAAATGCAGCCGCCGCGGCCGGGATTCGATACCGCGACCTGCGGATCAGCAGCCGAGTACCATAGCCACTAGACCACCGTGGCGGTGCGAGTTCAGGCTTAAAAGAACTCTGATGACATCACTAGGGCGACTCCACGAAAAGCAGCGAGCTTTTCAAATGCCTATACTAGAGCACATTATTGCCTCCATACGCTCACCGGCGTTCTATAGCCCCCTGTTCCGTGCCCTGTGAATTCTCTCGTTCCTATAGGCAACCCGCGGAGGCTTTCTGCGTGGTCAGTCACGCGGAGAGAACAACGAAGCTCTCCCCTGGGTCTCTGGGGAGGCCACGTCCACCATTCTCTCTATGCGCGCCGTTCTATGGGCCCGAGTGCCGCGCCTTCGCCAGCACATTACCACACGTACCCCTCTACCTCATATCCGCATCGTGTCCCAAGCCTCCGCTTGGGAGACCGTATACGGCGGTGGATTAAATTCCCGCGCGACAGGAAAATGATTAAGCTCGGTGTTTCTTGCCGGTGCCATTGCCGGAACCTTTCTCCCCGCGTCCAGCCGGCGAAAGGGAGATCCCGCTGTCTCTTGAGTCCCCGTCCGGACAATACCGTGCAGCAGAGAGAAAGGCTGTGTGGGGAGCGGAACTGTAAGGGTCGACCTGAGTTTCGCGTGGCGTTTCATGGGTTTATCATTGCACAGAAAAGGCTTGGGACCGGGGCTACCGCGTCGATTACAAGACGACTACAGGACGGAGAGTACTGGATCGAGTGCTTGATGATGTGACGAAAAAAGAAAAAAAAAGGAAGAGATAAATTGATAAGAGTGGCTTTTCTTACTGGTTGTCGCATATAAAAGAAGACACCCCAAGCACGCACGCCTATAGGTGCACACGCATTCACACTTGCAGTATCGAACAAAGAACAGTCCACATGAACGAAAACGCAGGTTGGTAGAGGTTGTTGTTGGTCAACTTGGCACAACGACGGTCCGGCACACCTGCCAAGCTTCTATTGGTTGTTACCCGTTTATTTATTCGTAGCTTCAGGTATACTGAATAATACAGCAACGACCACAGCAAGTTCTGCAAGATAAGAAAGAGGAAAAGAAAGCCGCTTTCACTGATGTCCTTCTCTTTTCTACGTTCGTTTTTCTTTTTGTCGCTTTCATGCTCTGTTTCAAGCGTTGGTAAGTCTTATCGGTTCCTTTAATTTGGGTACAGTTCTTATGGTGCTAGACTGATGGCCCGAAGGACGCGAGATCGATCCCGGCCGGGGCCATCGCTCTTTCGATGGAGTCAAAATTGGTACAGGCCCTTGCACAGTGCGTTTTCAGCGCGTGTTAAAGAACCTAGGCGGTCAAAATTTCCGGAACCCTCCACCACGGGGCTCGCCTCAATCATATCACGGTTTTGGCACGTGAAACCCCAGGTATTATTAGCAGGCTCTTGGTCTTGCTTCTTATGCCTGTACTTCCTAATTATCTATTTCACGCTCAGTGAGACCATTAAACTAGCCAAGAAGCTTCCCGACTGTCATAAGTGACTAGTCGATGACATCCAGGCAATCGCGAATCTCTACTCGTAATGCATCTACGTCTACTGGACGCCACATCGGCTGACACCGCTGCATCTTACGTGTACAGAGGGGTCCGCTGTTAAAGGGGACACCTGCGCGCATGGCATGTGCTCATTTTTGTTCTCTTGCAAAGCTTCCGTCGCATATATTCGTGGCCCATAGGTCGTGTTTAGCATTTGTAACTCGCTTCGACATATCTACTAAGTATATACCGTCAGAGGACATTGTTTCTGTAGCCACTTGCAGCTAAGATGGTAGCGATAGGACAGGCGCGAATGCGAGTGTTCGCTTTGACAGTGGACCGGACTCTACGTATAGCTTTCCCGATGCTGCACTGTTTGTGCGAGAGAAGGTGCGCGCTTCGGGCTGCCGCCACGCTTTCTCTCTGGGGAAGAAGGCCCGGTGACTCTTGATGCGTGCACCGTGCTGCTCCCTCCGCTGCTTACCAGCTCGTTCTTTGTTCTCTCCCAGTTCATGCAGTGAGCGCAGAGGACAAGGGCAGCACAGGAAGCGAGCCTGCGTAAACAAATTATTCGGCGCGGCTTCTTTTCATTCCTTCATGTCTTCGCGTAGAACGAGCGAGAGAGAGAGAGAGCAAGAACTGTTGCCTTGGCGTCGTAATACAAGCAAGATGAGAGATATAAAGGACAAAAAATGCAGTCTTTCTCCTAACAGGAATCTGAGATGTGAAAAGAACCAAGACAGACGTTATCTCAGCTTCACGCTGTTCGCTTTAGCGCGCTGAACTTCGAGGGGCGGGAACAGCAGAGTGCGGACTAGAGAAGCTTGAATGCCGTTTGTTTTGTTTTTTATTTTAAAGCAGCTGCGCCGTTCTGTGATTGGCTGCAGTGTGTGCGGCAAATTAGGACGCAGGAGAGCACGAACTGAAGGTCGTAGACGCTGTTCAACATGGTTAAGAAAGAGTTTTCTTTCGTAAGTTCATACTAACACGAGTATCTGGTCCACGTCAGTGATGGGCTTCGACGTATACACATAGAAACCTAGGGGAAACACAGGACGTTGAATAGCGGAAGCGTCTGGAATAGTTTTGATCAGTTGGAGTTCTCTAACGCGCGAACGAATATGGCTGTCAACGCCTTTATCGCTATAGAAGAACTGCAGAGTACTTTTGTGGACTGTTATAAGTGTAAGGTACTGCATGCTAAAGTGATTTGGCCTTGCTTGTTCAGGCCACCATCACAGTGACCCCTGTCTGAAGGTTCTTCCTCGGTAACCTCGGTTTTCCGCCCTTGAAGCGCACGAAGCAGGAATATCGACAACCCATTGTCGGAGCTGCTCTGTGCGACGTGTCGCTTGACGAGATTTGCACGAACGTTACCGAACTGTACATCCGCCTGCCATTTCAACCGCCTGCGTACGACAAAACTCACGTGCGCAGCGTCAACCTGTCGATTGTCTAGTTCCCGCCCGATGGTCTAGTTCCCGCCACGATGCGTTGCATCGCGCGGGCATCCGATTTCGAATAGCGGCCAGTGTAAAAGCCTGGGTTTCCTATTTGCCAGAAAATAAATTGATGGGGTTGGTAGAGCGGCACTGATGTGGACTAACAGTTCATCGTGAGTGCGGTACACAAAATTATTCTGGCATGGTTGTGACCAAAATCTGGACGTCTGAACCCATCAATTAGGACTTCTAAGATATGCGGACTAAAGGCGGAAGGGGACGGAAGTCACGCTGCCCCCCCTCTCTCTCTCTTATCTCCTTCCCTGTCATAACTGACGCCTCTTACTGCCAGTGCACTATGCAGAGATTTCGTGGCTTAACGCTCTGCCAAGGATGCCAACTAGTCCCCCTCGCAGCTTTACTACCACTATGCAGAAATCACGCCTATCTCATATTTAGGCGGCAATCATTCTTGCTCATCTCCATAATTCCACCAGCCCGTCCGATTCCGCTCCTTTCCTCCTGTCGCAAATACGAGAGTTCGCGCGCACTCGACTCATAAGAAGAAGGCGAGAGAAAGACGTTGAAAAGGGTGTAACCCATAACGACTGCTCTGCTCGGTGATTTGCCAGCTACTCGGCTCATTACCCCCTTTTCCCACCGCTGCAGCGTAATACCGGCCGCTACGTGAAAAGCCAGGCAACCCGCCAGATCCCCGCGCCCGCGTGGTAGAGCCGAGCTTACGAGGCCGGCGCCTGCACTCGACGTTGCATCGAACCGTTTCGAGCCGTAATTTATGGACGCGCCTCCGCCGCCGCAGACCACCACGCGCGCCCTACGCGTACGACGCGCGCCAGACGGCGAAAGTGCAGTGGCACCGAGCCCGCGCTGTGTGTTTCTTTACGCCCGCTGCGCGTCGCCAAAGTCAATTCGTTACCGGGGAGCTCACCAAAACATGAGCGAAGCATTTATATCCATCCGATCGCGGGCGTGACGCTTGCATAGAGAGGCCCGCTTCGAAATGTTTGCCGGTCCTGCCGCTTGACTGGGCGTCGATACACTTAGCCACCCACATACACACGAGGGCTGGTACTCGCCAGATGGCAGTTTTGTTGCGGCGTTGTCCGGAATGCACGCCGGGCGATTGCGAAAACGGTGAAGCAGAAGTTAGTACCGAAACGGGGGACTGCGATCTGTCTCGCGGGCGGCTCAATTTTATTGCCATTTGCCGAACGAAGTTGGCGGTCTTAAAAGAACGAACGTGAAACTGAGTGAACAAGGGGGAAGATTGTTGGGGTGAGTGCGCTTGTCTGTAACGGAAAAGAAAGGAAGCTACGTAAAAGGACTGCACTCCGTCCCCTCCCTTTTTCTCACTTTTTTCCCCCTCGATTTTATTATCTTTTCCCCCTGCCAAAGTGGCGCGCGGCTTTCAGGCCTGATGCTTCTCCGCATAAAACGTGTTTCGACGGAAAAGCACGCTTGTAAGGAGGCAGAATCGAAGTTGTTGCGCTGGTGTAGGAACAACGAAATCACGTGAGAGGGAAAAAAAGGAGAAAACGAACAACAAACACGGTTCCGCTACGGCCTACGGCCAAGCGCTAACGACCAACAAACAACCGCTAGACGCTATGGGGCCCTTGTAGCACGAGGGCATCGGCGAGCGAGTGCAGTTGGCAGTCGCGAGAGCGTCTGTCGCGTAAAGATCCTTTTTTCCCTCGAATCCCTGCATTACCGTTGCGTCGTTACGTTCGTGCGCCTTCGTTCGCGTTTTACAGGCCTGCTCTTACGGACGTCGCACATTCGGTGATGCAGTCTTAGATCCTTTTCTCTTTATGTTCGCCTTTCGCGCAATCTTACTGTACACTGTCATGCCACAGAGCGCGGGCTACGCGCTAGAGGTCCTGATATGTAAGGAACACTACCGCCGCCGGCGACTTCTGAGTGAAACCCTCACCACGTTTCCATATTTTGCCTGTTGGGCACAAAGATTGGCTAAAGTGTTCCCCCTGCACCCCCTTACCCCCTCCCTCAACCAGCACTTTTCCTGCCATAAATGCTCCGTTCTCTCGTGCTTCCTTCTTTTGGAAGCTCATAGGCACTGCACGTATCGAACCGGCACAGCTTGCTGCGCGCTGCGTGCGCATGATTGTGGAGGGTTCCCACCAGGGGAATACGGTTCTTGACTTTGCCGTTAGTTTTGACTTGCTTGTTGACTTTTTCATGATTCTTTTTCTTCTGAGCCGGCGGCTGCTGGGCTAGTGATAGCGCCGGTTTCTTTAATATAAAAACACATTTATCTTTAGAAGTAGCTAGATGGGCGTCTCCATACTCGGAAAAGTGCATTCAGCGTTCAATATGATTGATTATGTTTTTGTTTGAGGGCAAAAAAGTAGGGGTGGGGGGGGGTGTAGAAGCGATTTATAGGACGCACAGGACTTGTGCATGTGACGTGGTTGATGTTTGCAAGTGCCGGCGCGCATATAGAGATAGCGTCGGCAAGTTGGTGCGCCTCCATTCGCACATGACCACCCAAAATGCGCCGCGCCACGGTGGGCTAGTGGCTATGGTACTCGGCTGCTGATCCGAAGGTCGCGGGATCGAAGCCCTGCTGCGGCGGCTGCATTTCGATGGAGGCGAAATGTTGAGGCCCGTGTGCTGTGCGATGTCAGTGCACGTTAAAGAACCCCAGGTGGTCGAAATTTCCGGAGCCCTCCACTACGGCGTCTCTCATAATCAGAGCTGGTTTTGGGACGTTAAGCCCCACAAAACAACAAAAAGAACAACCCCAAATGCGTTTGGGGAAGCTAATATGTAGTCGGCGTCTGCAATACCAAATACTATCCGCGCTGTACTGGCATCGCATCTTCGCACACGTTATATCGGCCCTCACTCTGGCTGGGCTTTGCGCCGCTCAAATCCTCATCGCATTTCTCTTTTACAACCCGGGCTTTACTTTGGCTTTCTGCGTACTTTTATGTAACAACGTCTGCCTGACTTTCTGAAGTGCCGTAAATTTAGTTATGACGAATGGCGCATCTCCACTGTGTGAACATTTACCGCACGCGTTATCAGTACAGTATTAGCGACGAGCTTCCGCTTGCTTACAACTTTATTTTGTATACGTGCCTTAAAGCTGGCTTTTCCGCAAAAAGGCCTACTGCGTAGAGAAGCATCCTTCTAAGGGGGAGCACCAGTGAAGATCGAAGTCCCATTGCTGCTGGCAAAGAATACCGATTTCCTCTGCGCTAACGTAATAGATGAAAGAAAGGTCGAGCACTTAGAACAATTAGCTACCGAATACGTCGATATCTGCACTGCTGAAAAACTTTGGACGCGTAACGACAAATTTCCGAGCACGCAAAAGACGTGGTGTACAGTACGCGTACGGCTGGAGGCTATGCTAAATTGTTTCAGAAGTGTTCTACACAACCGAAGATAATGCCTAAAGCGCTTACTGATAGCAGGATGAGGTTCGTGAGAAGCAATGAATTGCTATATTCTTGTTGCGCTCTTCTCAATAAAACAGTGTATTCCTCTTTGGATCGACGGCACTGTCTCTTTGCCCTAAGGGAGTGTGGAAGAGCAGACTGCCAAATTTCAGTGGTTCGCCCGCTAAAGAACCCCAGGTGGTCGAAATTTGCGGGGCCTTCAACTACGGCACCTCTCATAATCATATCGTTGTTTTGTGAGGTCAAACCCGAGAAATTACTATGTTACTAAATGTCAACGGCTCTGCAATTTTGACCGCAACTACCACTACAGATGCCTGTGAAATTCCTCTGCACCTTTATACGGTCAAACGCCTCTACAACGAACACCTCTTCTGCAAAATAACTGGTATAACGAAGAAATCTTTACATCCCGGTCTGACTTCAAGCGCCGGGGTACGCTGATTTTACAGCGAAGTGACATGTATTACGCGGAGCTTCTTTGGCCCCAAGCACTTCGCTATAAAGGCGTTTGACTTTATCTTGTAATGGCGGCATATCAGTCAACTTTAAGAGGAATTGTCGGCCACTTGGACCGCTACAGCAGACAGAGAGATGGCCCATTTGACGCTTTCCACAATACTGTGGTCCACGATAGCGCACTTCAGGTCTGGAATCCTCCTTGTGCTAGATACGTTTTGTTTCACATATTTCCCGTGTTCGAAAACAAGTGGCTAACCCTCCACCTTAATTTCCTTCGTTTTTCTTTTGACCTTTTTCCCTGTAAACAGAGTCCAACACGGACGACGACTACGAGGACCCTGACGCGAAGATCGCGAAGTACGCGACCGTGGCCCAGAGTCCTCCCAACGGGGCGGCGCCCTCTAGCGCTCACCAGGCCGCACCGTTGCAACTGGTGCAGCACCAGCAGCAAGGACGGCCGCACCAACACCAGCAGTACGAGGCGGCGGGCTTCGGACGGCCCGCCGGCGGCAACACCTACTCGCCTACTCCGTCCTCGGCCTTCCCAGCGCCCATCGAGGCGGGGTACGCGGGCTCACTGCGCTCCGCCAACTACGCCTCGTCCGTGTACGGCACCAGGTAGGTACACGGGACAGCGGAACGGCGCGTCATCGGGTGTCCCGTTGGTTATGCAGCACTTAAGAATGTGCGCTGCTATGTGCCTGTTCTTTGGCGCTATGAGTTGGAGGGAGGCGCGGCGTGACTTTACAGATGTATGCAAATAGAAGCAACTCGTGCATCGATTATAGTAAGGCTACGTAAAATAGTTCTCACCCCCTTCGCAAGTCCCAAGGGTCAGGCTTTGCCATTGTACGAAATCTGTCAAAGATTTTGCGAAACTTCCACTACATCTAGTGCTGTCCCTTCGATACATAACAGAGTAGGTTGACACCCCACTGTAACTATGTTCCTGTATGGCATGCTGTGGCAGAACCATTGGTACCAGTGTGTGGCAAAGCACTGTGACAGCCTGATAATACGACCATTTCGAAGATGTTATGCAGGCTGCACTGCTCACCGTTGCTAATACTGTGTCATCATGATGACTGCTGTCCAGCTGCATACTGCCATTAATTTCATCATCGTGTCGCTGGTTTGGGGCAACGATGCAGGCTGAATTGCCACTTGTTCTCAAGTTCACATTCAATGCATAGGGATCGCTGGTTATCTCTGCATTTTTCCTAACGCTATTCAGCTTATAAATGTTGAAAGAAAGATTGACTTGGGTGCCCAGGTAAAAAAAAGACCCATGCTCATCTTACGAAATTTTTTAGTATGCCTATGATAATGGCCACTGCAAACACAGCAATACAAACATGTTCCTTCAAAAGACAAGCGATGAACAGGTAACTGAAAATGATGAAAAAAAGGAAACGTCGCTGTTGCTTATCTGTTTTTAATGATTTGGTTATCATTTCAAGCCTGCATCATCCCCTGAACTTATGTTCACAAAGACAAGTATTATATGTCCGCTCAAGTTTCAACTGTTTCTTTTCAACACCTACATACACACATACAATGGCTCACAAGCAAATGCTTGAGGCATACACCGAGAACCACGCCAAAGCGCATGGAACTTGCAAAAAGAGCACCATTCAAAGATTAGGATCTGTTTTTAAATGCACCGATAGTGCCACCCCATAGCATATGTGCAAAGACTATCACCTGAACCCGACTTGTTGAGAACCTTCGGGCTGAGATTTGTCTTCATATGCCATTGAGCATCCACACAAGAAAAGCAGGAACGTAATGCTAATTACAGACACAACAGACATTTCTCTCTTTTTTATTCTGGTCCATTGGTTGGTTACATGAAAATTCAGACATCTGTAGCTTGTTAACGAGAAACAGTACTTCATAGATAGCTGTAACCATGCGTAAGCACGACCATTTTATATGCATGCCCAACAAGGAACTTCACCTAATAACGCTTCTCTTATTGTTACAGGCTTGGAACTGCACTTCGAACACTTCCAGCTCGACTGGAGTATGGACAAGGGCCTGGATCTCCAAAATTTTAGGCTGTACATATGATGCTGTAGATGCACATAAGTGGTTGCAATGCTTTGTCATTTTGCTCAGGTCACAAACAGAGCTCAGAACAGAAAAAGAAAAGAAAGAAAAACAACATTCCTTGACCATCACAGAACTCATTTTGTTTTTCTTTTGTTTCTGTTACCTCTTCCCAACTGTTACGTTAACAGTTGCTCCGTACCTTATTTTGTGTGTTCTGTGATAGTGCAATAAAAAGATGTTCTGATAGGCTACTAACATGTACACAGAGTGTGCGTGAGGTTATGCTCCTATATTATGTGGCTAATCAAAATCATTTTTATTTAGGTGTGAAAGAAAATGGTGAAGCCATGTGTAACATAATGTTTTTCTTTCGTTTATGTGTACAAAGGCGTTGCATGTTGTCTTCGATTCTTTTTTTTCTGGCCTCTGTGTATTTTGTAATGAATCTATTTTGCAAACATGTTTTTGGGAAGTCTAGTAACATGGGCTCCCCGCAGTACCTTCTTTATATCAAATACAAGCAGCACACCAAGAACATGTGAGCCCATGTTTGGGGGACAGATCACATCATACGATGCAAACAGTCCACCACTAATCAATTTCTGTCTTCGCACTAATACGAGCTTGAACAGTGCACCCCTGAAGATGTGCTTAAGGGACAGTGAAGGAAAATATGAAGTTCAGCCAGGTTTAAAGATTATAGACTTTTGTAATAACCAGTTCCCCGCTCCTGGCAAGAAAAGAGCATTTGTAAGCAAGAAAACGGCAAAATTTAGATGTTGAGGTGGCACCCCCTGTCGCGTGCTGTGGAACATCATAAAAAATGGCATCAAAGCCTCTATTTTCGTGTTTCTGTACCAATACTATATGTTACAGGTGACAAGTAAATTACATTAATTTCCACAATAAGAAAACATGCAGCAGGCCGTGGATGTTGCTATATACACATCTTGGGCCCACTGAACAGTAGTGTTATGTTCTGGCTGCAATCAATCGACAGAGCTTGCATTTCGACTTGGTTAATGGCGACAGAGGGATAGAGGTAAGGAAGGGCAGACATGGTTAATGGCAAAGTGTTCATTTGGTAATGTGTGGTGCTGCCAGCACATCATAATGAAGTTCTTATTACTTTAGTTATCACTGGCAAAGGAGAAATTGACAGCAACAATTTGTTACACCTCTCTAAACGAACCCATGAAATTCTGTAATGGTAGTTCTCCCCGTCAGGTGCTTGCTGAATAGCTAAGCTGCAGCAAGGATGGTGACGTCAAGGCTTTGGTTTTTGATGCGGGCAATTTAGGTTGAGCAGCGGCATCAGTAGCATCAGTGGGCTTCGCTGGCAGTTGATGACATAAATGTGTATATTGCTGTGCATAAATTGCTGTATTTACAGTAATAAATTTATAGTAAATAAACTTATGAATTTATAGTAATAAATGACTGAATAATAAATGAATAATAATAAATCAAAGAATAATAAATCAATCTGACCAAACCTAATATTTTCCTTTAGTGTCCCTTTAACATGATACAAATTTGTTTTGATGAATGACATGTTTAGTTCACTGTGATAATTGGGGCTCACTATATATTATTGGAATGACAGTTAAAATTGGTTTCATGACAGAACCTGGAAAAAAGAAACCTTTGAGGCATCTATTGCCTAAGAGTGCATGCACTCATGAATCTTCAGGGGGCTTAATTAAATATGAGGTTGCAGATTTTCACTGCTACTCAAAAATCATACACTTCTTGCAAGAAAACATCTGCTTGAAGTCACTCATGAATGTTTCAGTATTTACACATTAGTACAGAATAACTTATGTGATCTCTGGGAAAGCATCCTCATTAGTAGCAATAGCTAACGATGTCATAAAGGTGTCTAATTAATTTTCCTTTACACCACATAACAACTGAAGGAAGAAAGATATCTCTCATACTGTTCAACATGTCTTGGGATCCTGATAAGTACTCATGGCATTAAAGCCTATTGTAAAATAATAGCATAATGATCACACTGAGAACTTAGAATTGAAATAAGAATCGACAATACTGACATCAATTTTTAAATTTATGTTCAACTTCCTTGGTCATGTTTTCATTTGAACACACAAGCATATGCTTCCATTGTCAATGTTGCTTGGCCAACATACAGATTTTCCAAATAACAATAACGCCAGAATCGCGGGACACTTTATGTACATACTATAACAGCAACCTACTAGACTTTGATGTGAACAGCCAACAATATCGACACGAATTCACACAGTCACACTGAGACATGGAATTCCATGGCATAGCTGAATGAGGAACACAGGCGCAATTAACTCCAACTCCAGATAAGCACACACAAAAAGTACTTGATGTGTAGCGAGTGCTTCTGTTTCAATATGTACATAAAGACTGATAAAATAAAGGCTGTATTGCTTGAACATATTGATGGACAAGTGCTGCAGGAAGGATGAAACAGTGTGAAATGTGTTGTGGCTTTGAAATTTTTACCAGTGTTCTTTTACAGGGTCCATACTTTGAGTGACAACTCAGGTGTATGACAAAAGACCAGCAACATATTGACAAGCATATCATTTATGGATATACTTCAAAGCTCCAAAGATAACTGTTGCTCAATGACCGCCTCAGCTTTAGAAAGGCTGCGTGACTTGTTCACAACCATAGCTTTTTTTTTTTTTTTTTTTGAGAAATGGGTGCACATGTACGACAGCCATCTCTCTCTAGAAGAAAATTGATACTTATTAAGAGAGGCCGACATCTCCAGCAGCTCGCAGTTATGAAGTTGGTAGTCGACTCCATGTCAAAGGATATTTTGCAATGAAAGCGACACTTCTGTTTCAATGTGTAACATGTGCATTGCTGTCTGTGCCACAGCTGCAATTACTTCTTCTCTCAAGCAATAAGCAATCTCACGCACTGTGCAAGTTTCGTGAATGTGCTGTGAAAAATAAAAGTTCACAGAATATCTGACCTGTGTATGCCATTGAAGAAAGCCAACAATGTTCGGTTGCTGCTAAATGGGTCATGGAATACTACCACCTTCAGTCTCGTGCACAGGAACCTCAAGCACTCCTTTTGTCTATCGTTCAACATCATTACCACTACTTTGTGGAGTGCCGTATCAAGAAAGAAGAAAATCAGCCACAATACATGAACTTCCTTGAGGAGGAATGAGAATGTCTATAAGCACATCAAGCGAGCACACATAAAGGTTTGTGTTTGTCATAAGAACTTGTCATTTTTGGTTGTTGCAAAAAGTGTGCCGGACCTGTCGTGATGACCAAGAGGATATGCCTGGGACGCGAAGAATATATAGTGTGGACATGTTTCAATGCATGACTTGAGACTGCATACATTCACAACCTCTTCTCTACCTTACAGTTCCTGTAACAAAGCATTTACTGCAGTGCTTTCTTCTCATTCGTTTGCCAAGTGCATCAATCAAAACCATGAAACATTTTGCGGCATGCTCTCGAATAATTTTCTTAGAGCACAGGCTTTCACAGATGCTGCGTTAGATGCATATATAGATGGTTCCACAGTAATTGGACCTTCTACATCCACAAAAACTGTCGACAAAACATTTACAGGAGAACAAAGGTGACATACTTAGTTCTGAACATCGAGTAAGTCATGATAAAAGACTAGGCACTTTGTTTTTAAAATAAATCAATTGCTAATGCACCTACATTGCTCTAAAATCTCCTTGGCATGTCACGTGAGCACTTCTCTGATATAAATTTACACTATAATTACAGTGCAGTGACCATCACTTTAGAAAATCTCACTGCAACCAAGCTTGCACAATAACGTTGCAGCTAAAGGACCTCCACCAGAGCGTGAAGGCTTGTCACTGTAGATGTCGCTCAATAATGCCATGGCAGTGTCGCATAAACTAATACCCTCAAGTTACCATGCCATGCAATGTTAATCAACCCCATACAAAGCCTTTGACCTGGAGAACACGTTTTATTGGCTAGTTTCTTCTATAACCTCCTTATGCGACATAGGTGACATGAGAACACGAAAAGATATTAACATTTGACAGGACTTTTGCATCTGTGTTGTCATCACCACACAAGAACAATAGCTTTACTGAAAAGTTAATTCTGATGTCTTAGTGCTTTCTTCTGTCCATTAATAAAGCAAGTAGTGGCACTTTTTGTAAACAAATCTCCATATTTTTAATACCAGGTGCATGCTAATTAATACATGCTGTAGAACTAGTAATTATGCATAACAACAAGCAGTACTGTCACAAGTTGGGCCAGAAAAACTTTGGGCAATCACTAACGAGTTATCTCTCGTCTTGGTATAGTGTGCTGTTGGTAAAAAAAGCCAACAAAGAAAAAAGCACAAAAAGGAAATGTTTGGGCAGCTAGACACATCACTTGAAGTCGAATCTGATCATGCAATATTGTATACAGAGGGAACAAAATTCACACAGCCTAACTACCTGTTGCCTGCAAAACAGAGACTTCTGCGCAGAAAAAGTGCACAGTTCATCCTGTGACACTCCTTAAAATTTACACATTCGGTAGAATTTTGTGCAGTAAATGCTGACACCCCCAGGTAGGCAGGGCCAATAGGAAAGATATTTTTAGGCAATTTAATATTTCGACTGTACTGTACAATTATTTATGAAAAAGACTTCTACGCTGAAAGTAGGAGAGCTTTGAAGCTTGGACACAGATCACGTGAGAAACGACAGTGCTCAAATGTAAAAGTTGCACCTTTAAGCACTACACTACCTAAAGTAGCTCACCTAGTTACCTATACACATCCCCTGACATGGTTGAGTAAACACGCAACTTCCTTCCTTTCAAGTTTTTACCTAAGGCAAGCTATGTTTGTATTAACGTAGGTCATGAATGTCTTACTGTCTATGTTGCTTGTGCTCATATCAGGGTTTGTGTCTCAATTTTCAACACAGTGGACCACTATGCAAGAAATGTGCATGGCCTCTAATGATGGAAGACCGCAACACAATGTCGTGATGACTTGACTCTGAACAAGACAGTGTTGACTGAGAGGCATGTTCAAGTGATAATTTGATGACAGAAAGGCCAAATTATTAGGGGGCATAATCATTTCTTGTTTAAACATTCGGGCAAAGAAGCTTTAAAATATGTTCAGTAACATTCCCCCAACAGCATGGATTAAGATGATCTCTAGCAATGCCAGTAAAAAATTCCTGGAGTTTTACACATACCAAAAGAATATGATAATGAGGTGCTTGGGCCATTTAGTGCGAAACGCAAGGGCCGCACGTATACATGATGAAGACATAGCACCCGCTTCATTCGCACATTGTGCTGCTCTTGCATTGTTTCTTGCACTAATGACCAATATCTATCAAAAATCTTCTAAAATTTAAATGGGCCCTGCAACACTTTTTGAGCATAATGAGAAAATGCTGCCAATAAGCAGTGGAGGCTCCCGTAGTCATGTCGGCCAAATATTATTGCAGTGCACACAACAAACAATCCGCAATCGGGTTTCGAAATACAGCTAGAAAGTGCCTGCTCTTCTTTCAACATATCATGTCAATAGGTGGCAGGCGTGGATAATAACGTAGGTGATGGATGAACTACCATCGGCCGATTCATGGACGCAGTTACTGTCGATGGCTCGGGGCAGCACCACATTTTCACAGCGACTCCAGTGATTCATGTGTTGCCAATGCAAGAGTGCACAAATGCTCAAAAAAAAAAAAAAAAGGATGCACGCTGGTGCGCCTTCTTGCCTGTTTTACCGGCTCTGTGTAGCTTCCAGTACACTCACTGGGACAAAAGGATAGTCAGCGCACCCCGACGGTAGTGATGAACTCCTTTAATGATATTGCTCAACGGTTACATGGAGAGGTGTTGCAGTGCCCCTTCAAGTCATTTAAATATGCCGAGGCAAGCTGTTTAAAAAACCTGGCATTTATCCTGTGCATGCATATTTCACCACTCAGTGTGGTTAACCTCTGCCTGCCATTTACAAGCTACATATTGAAGCCAAAGTAACAGCAATGCTTTGGAAACTAGCGGTTTGTGGAGCCTACCACGCAAGTTTCAACATCAGATTTTGGTATGTTCTACATTTCGGCTATAACGACTGGGCAAGGAAAATGGTCCTTTAGTGATTGCACATGCAATCATACAACCCTCCTGGCGTTCTTTCCCAAGTTTGACGGCACCAGCTTGACTTCTATGTGTGCCAAGTACGGTCAATATCTTTGCCAAAGAATTTCACATCTGTGCTAGCAGGCAGTGTGCTTCAAAGAATGGAGTGAATACAAAAGGTTCCTACGAAATGGTACTATATTTTTGCCTGCGTAACACAATCATGCTTAAAACATGCACCTGAACTAGAATTTCCAGAAATTGTTTTAAAAACGTGTGCTGTGAAAATAACCACTTCAGCAATGCTTGTTGGGTATGCAAGCCCGACCCTAGCAGAATTGCCATAAATCAAAGCAGATATTTTCTGTACTTGGTCATTGCAGATGCCATCACTGTCTAGCAGCAGCAAGGTAAAAGCATGTGGGGCTGCATTACTCATTCTTTGGCATGGGTTACTTGCACAATGTGTGGTGCTCATATGTGAGTACCACATGTTTCTGAGCAAAATGAGCGGCACTGTGTTATGGCATGACTGAGAAGAAATGCACAGACAGACCTGCAAGGTAACGGTACTCTTGAGTTCACGGTGTTTATTTATGCAGAGGATGCTGCAACAATGCACAACCATAATCCAAGGCAGTCAGAGTGGAGGGGAAATAAAGGAAGTTTGCAGCAAGCAACCAATGCTGTATTACAATTCAATGCCACGTAACAAACATAGAAGTCATGCCCAACCCTCCAGACACATTATGGAAGCAACAATGTACAACAGCGAGCACTAACAAAAGTACCAACAACTCTTAATTGAATGCCTCTTTGTTAGTTTGGCAAAAATAGTCATCTGTAGCTACCAAGGACAAATTCACAATCGGGAAAATGAGGTGTTTTGGGTAACAAGAGCTGCTTTCTGCAATGTAGATGAAAGCTTGCCGGCTAATCTAAGAAAAAGTGTCTGTGAGCAATGCTTGCGGCCTGCATGGCACTTTGGGAGTTGGGGGACAAACAGTCGACGCAGGCGCTAGTGAGCGTATTGTTCTCAAAGGGACGTACATGCTTCTGCACATATTTTAAAGCAGAGCTAATGACTAAAACGGTAGCAAAGGACACCGACTCACCCGAAGCGAAACGGCCGACAACCTCCTAAGAAAGGGTCTGCCACTTCGATAAATATGCTTTGCTCTATAAATCTGTCAAAATATGTATTCAGGCGGCTTCTTCTACAGACCCTATCCATAATTATATTAGGCCAGCCTTCCCTCAAGGCACTTTGCCAAGCTAATGGCGGCGTAGACGTATTTCGGATGAGCAGTAATGCACACAGACAGGGTGCTTTAAAAGACAAGACAAGCCTACGTTGCTCCAGCAACAAAATTATGTGCATCAGCGAAGCGCATTACACAGAGCACTTTCACTTCCTGCTTAAACTCAATTTTCTTTTTCTCTTTTAGGGAGAGATGGAGCCTTTCAAAGCGACCACCACTGGCTAGGTGCAGAAAGCCTCAGCGTGAAGCCAATTTTCAAAAGCAGACCCCCCATCTTTGTCAGTGCTACAGTCACTTTTTTTTGGCAGCATATGCACAGCTCACCCTCCACTCCTACATATTTCTTTAGAACAACTGAAAGTAGAGCAAGTTGGTAGAAGTAATGATGTTTAATGTGATATCTGATGTTATGGCAACTCTAATGATGTTTAATATGTGCCATATACATCAGGAGACAATTCCAATTAAATGCCTCAAAATTCAATTATCTGCAAAGCATTCTTGCGAAGCAATTTGGAAAGCATTTGCTCCTAAGGCCATTTTCTCTAAGTGCAGTGGCCAACATCTTATTCAGTTTCCTTACAATACCTTTACGTTAATGATACTTCACACATGACTCTACATGATGTTTTGAAGTTTGCTGGACATGTAGCAGCTAATGTTACCATATCTGAAATTCCTCTGGTGAAAGTGCACATGAGGTCTATTTACTACAAACCTGATAATATTTGTGGAAGGAGGATAAGAACGTTATTAAAAGGCCACCTAAGATGCAGACAACAGATGAGAAAGCCTACGCACAGTGCTTCATAGTCAATGACTACGAATTAAAAACAAAAGATTTTGGCTATCACACAACAGTCTTGTTCATTATGCTTTGATAGTTAATCATTAATGACTGGAATTTAACTTTGTATTTTTACAACACAGTCTTCTAAGCAGGCAAAATTTCTTCAAACTCGTTGACTTCAGTGTTACGCCAACTTGTTATAAGAATGTTAAGGCAACTAGTCCAGCAATCAACACTTACTTCTCATAAGGATGGCAAACCGTTAGCGCCTTATAGGCCACAATAAACATGGAGAAGCTAAATCTTGAGCCAACGAAATTGACACCTATAGGGTACATAGTGTAAACGCTACCAAGAAAACTGAATCTCGCCATGACAAAGACCGGTGCTTTTGTGAGAACGTTGCGGTGGAGGAGGCTTTCCACGTCTGACCACTGTTTGGCCATGTCAACGTACAATTTGCGCTATGGCCTTTTGTTGCCATTAGCTGCTCCAAAGTGTAGCGTGAGGAATAGCACTTGTGAATTAAGAGAAGGGCCCGCTGACCGAACTGATGACCAACGAATGTGCACTAGAATATGCGACATTCAGCTTACGCATAGCGCACATTCCCAAATGATGAGCCAACATTACGGGTGTAAAAATAAATTGGGATATTCTCTTGTTCACTAATTTATATATAATATATATTTATATATATTTGTATACATTACGTGTAAACAACAAACGCCAAAATGTGTTGTGCTGGCAAAGATGGTTCCTGCAAGCGGTGTAACATAGTCGAATGAGCCGCACAAATCGCCTTAACGGTTTTGAGGAGGCAGCTCTTCGACAACAATGCAGTTGCAGAGGACGTCGTAGGCTGCCCGGCCATGCTGGAAACAGAAGATTGTCAAGCAGGCGGGAAAAAGGAACGCCATCGTAAAGTTTTTGACGAAAGACCGCAGCAAGGCCCTGGAAGATATATGTAAAAAAAGAGAGAGAGCATGAATCAGCAACACCACTAGCCTAAAATTTGATGACACTGTTTAACACGTCCTCCAGGTAGGAAGAAGCTGATGTACAGGAGATATCAAAAATACCAAAAATGGACTTGTTGACGCTACAGCAGACTTTCATCAATTTGACATCAGTTAATTTTATCTAGACTGATGGCATCAGGTGGTGCCAATACACTTCCACAGGATAAATATTTCATTATCTCAATCCTGAAATCTTTGCCAAATTATTCTAACTCCGCCGGTCGTCTTACATGCACCCAAACCTAATGGTGACTGCTGTGATGGTTCCAAAAGTGAAAGCATTTGACTTTAGGAAACTTACAGTGTAGTGAAATGCACTCAATACATGTCATTCCTTGTCATAATTGCCCATTTGTGACCAGTCTCAGGAAGAGTAATACAGGGACACTAAAAGCTCGCAATGAATTATTACAGCACTTATCCAATGCTTAGCCATGACGTCCTTTTGGTTTCTTTTCACAAAATTCATTTGAAGATTGCCTGGCTGGTGCAATCTAATAAGAAACTAATACTGCATATGAAAGAAGCAATTTGTGAGTCAAGGGTCAGCCTGGCTAGAGTTCTCACCACTACTATCATCACAAGATGGTAACCGTGGATGCCGGCAGAAGGAGTTTGTGCGCAGAAAATCAATGACAGCCCACCATGTTAGTTCTGATTCTGAGCACACTTACACATGATAAATGATGCTACTTGTTCATCTAGTGCCAACAAATCGCACCATGCATTCTTAGTGCTTGGGAATAACTGTACGAGTCACAGTACAGGTTATTAAGTGGTTAGTATGGTGTGAGACACCATACGGTTTCAGCCACTCGTCACCAAATACACTATCAACATGGAGGACTACCTTAAAATATTGATCAAACAGCCTCACCTGTGCAGGCCTCACTCTTTTCCAACAATCTGATGATTTTAACTATCCGTGCAATATTGAACACATGCTGTGATATTGAACACATGTTGTGATCATTGGCCTACACGTGCTTACAGAAGGTTGAAGGCTTCCCTCAGTGGTCACCAATCACACATGCTTGCTCCAACACACCCCATGATACACCGGCAAATTTCATAGTCCTATAGCACACTACTTAATTCTCTTCAACCCTTCACTGCGTTTCCCTTACCTTGGCACCTCATCAGGTGCCCTAGCAAACCATCAGCATGCAGGATTGCCAATTATGTGAGGTAGTAAGGTGTCGCGGTGAAAAGGTTTCCAAACAGGATGGTGACATTAGGAGCTCATGTCGTTACCTTTTCTTTATATCGATGATGTAACCTCATAAGTTTTGACAACTTCTCAGTACAGTATTGGACCAACTAAGTGAAAGTTTAAAAGGTATGACGTTAACACCAATCTGCTAGAACTCCGGTTTTTGTACAAGCTCAAGACACGCAAACTTGAACATTATTTGCTCTGCTGAAAATTGAGGCGTTCCCACACTCAAGACATTCAGGAATGCATATGAGTTTCAAATTGGCATGGGGTCACTTTCCAGGGGACATTTTATTCCCGAAAGTGTACATACAGATTTCAAACCAGTGTACCATAGTATTTATTGAGTTACGTTCCACCTTGTTGTAGATGTGAATTTTGCATAGAGCGCCCATATTTTCCAGGAATACAGCTAAATTCATTACACTGTACTATGCATCATTGTACGAGTAGGCAACAGACAGAGTGGCCCTCAGCTTGTACTACCTACCAGCCCAGTCCAATGTCCCCAGCAGGGTATACTCTGATGCGGCTCCCGCCGATTTCTTCTATGCTAGCACATGACACTACCTTCAGTCCAAAGACTCCCTTGCCAGGGGTCCGGCCTCCGGGGGAGTCAATACCCTTGTGCAAGCAGATGGTCTGCGTGTAAAGCATACAGGAACCTTCATGCCTCAATATCTGTCACAGAAAGGCTTCAACAATTAAATATTTTTGGTCACAAAATACTGTTTCCTTAAGGAAGGAGTACCAACATAACATTTTAGACTTGCAATTGTTTTTGCACACTAAGTAAGTGTCCAAGCCCTCTAAAAGGTAAAGTCATGGCAAGCCTGAGAGTGCCAAAGAAAGTTTGTTAAGTATGCTTATTTTTAAAACTCTTATCAGTTTCAGCACCTTCAAGTTGCACGCTAGCAACACAACTGATCAGTAAGTTGAAAATCAGTGCAATGAGATCTATCGATAGAACTGCTAACTTCATCAAAAATACTTTTATATGGAACAAGATCAACAGCATAAAAAAGATACACAAGCACATGTAGGTCTCTGCATGTGCATTAAATGTGAAAGTATAGTGTGCCTTAGTGTAACTATATCAACATATATGTTGCAAGACATTACTGCATGACATCATCACAACATCATCACGACACCATCTGAGCTTTCTTGCCATCTAGTGGCAATGCCAATGATCGACTGAAGAAAACTTTGGGCTTGTGAGGCACATAATGCTTTCACATAAAAAAAAAAACTATTGATAAAATTACTATTATACACTTCGAATACCAAGTCTTACAAATGTAATTATCATATGTGTTGTATGTGGCTCAAGTTGTGCAGAGGAACGTCAGAAAGATTATGCTGCAGTGCTCACGTGCACTATGCTGCATGATCTTGCGTCGCTGATGGTTTACTACTGGCAGTATGCTGTTGATGGTATCATCAAGAGTTCTGTGACATTACGGTTGATGGCACAATTGATAGTTTACTAATAGGACACAATGTTGCAGTCACGAATTTTTTTCAGAGGGGGTTCTCCTGTTTGTTTTATATAAAGTTTTCTATAGCAGACAAAATATTTTGGAAGAGGCATATGTCCATTTTCACACCTCCTGGCTGCATTCCTTAGCTCCATTACAGCTTTCAATGCAACTTCATTTCACTACCATCCTAATGTGGCCACATGGCCAAGATCGAACCTGCAATCTCGTGCTTGCCAGTATACAGGCCTAGACACTACGCTGCTGCTGCAGGTTAAGCTGTAGGTGCCATCGTAATTAAATTGTTAAAATATTCAGGATTTAAACACTCAAAAGCTAACTGTTGGTATTTACACGTCTTGATTTTTATTATTTTGCTACAATTTACTTTCTTTTTGTGCAATCCAGCAGCACTTGTCAATCTCCTATTACAAGAGGATGTTGCAACAGATACCACCATGTTCTACAGGGTTTTATATTTTTCTTGCACTTCAAGAGCAGAAGGCTAGAAATATTGAAGAAGCTTTTATTGACCAAGTGCATCACATCTCCCTCAGCCTTTTTAACAGCAAGGCATCAGGTAAAAGGACTGAACTAGCTCGCACATGTTCAAAAGAAGTGCTGGTGATGTGCCTGGTGGTCCTGATGATAAGAGGCCTTACAGCTATTAAATGGCCTGGAGCAGCCTTTCGGAAGCACTATTTGCTAATGATCAAAGGGTTACACGCATAAAATTGCAGTGAAAAGGCGAGCAGCATTCTTCGGTCTCAATACTAAACTCGATGATGGGGCTTCAATTCCCAGCCACGGAGGCTGCATTTTAATGGAAATGAAAGGGAATAAACACCTGTGTACTTAGATTGAGGTGCAAGTTCGAGAACCCTAGGTGTTCAAAATCACTCCACAGTCCTCCGCTACGGTATGCCTCATAATGTTATCATAGTTTTGGCACCTAAAACCCCATGGGCCTTTTACAGTGCAGTCATCGCTATGCACAACAAGCACCCAGAAAAAAAAAAAAAGGCACCAAGGATCTCCCCACTGGATAAATAGCCAAGCAATCTTTCTTGATCCCCTTCAGACATCACTCAAATAAGCAAAAAGCAGACATGTAGAAGCGTGACTCAGAAGCATAAAAAATACCTCATAGAAGCAGACAAGTATCCGGTGGATAACTTCCAGGACTACAATCTCCGAAGTGACCTCCAAGGCCAATTTATAGTTCAGGGTGTCCTCACGAAGCAAGTCGAAATCATATTTATCGAGATCTCTGTAAAGTGTAGAAAGAAATCTGTTATCTCGACCCATCAAGCCCATATTTAGCGGAACTTGTAAATGCGGCACATCTATGTACACAGGTTGGAAGTCACCCTTGCCAATGTCTCTGCAGAGTACCACAAGATATCAATGCTGAGACTGTTTTAGCTTTTACTAGAGGCGTGGAGTATTCAAATGTTCATTGAAAATTACATTTTAAATATTCATCTCCCATTCAAAATAGAAGTACTTGAATTTTTCAAGTATTCGAGGTGATCTGAATATTCGGAAGGATTGATCATGCGGTCCAGTGACCTTGCCGAACATGATTGATTTTCCACTTTAAGCAATGTGGCGAGACCGGCGGTGCCAACACAGGTAAGATTCAGTAGTGTATGTAGCGGTGATGGAGGCCAATGATGGGGCTCCACTACGTAAAAGCTCTATCATAATAAGCATCTTCAACTACATGCCCAGTGGCGTTTCATGATAACATACTGCACTGCCATTCGCACACGCCTCCTTGTGCAAAATCACGTCAGCAAGCACTGGAGCGGCCTGACCATGTGAAAACACGAATTTACCTTCATTACCTTCATTGCTCGTTTTACGCCATTTATAAACATAATTTATAAACTAATTACAATATGACAAGCTAGTCTAGACAACATGTCCCTTATACTAGTATGTTTTGTGTCAATAGCAAATCGGTGTGCTTTCATCACATGCTTATGTGTTAAATAACATATTATTAATGAAAGTACATTGTATTGTAATATTCAATTTGACATTTGACGCTGCATATTCACATTCAAGAAATATTATATTCACACACCACCTGTTCTTATCGTTTCTTTAACGAATATTTGATTCAGCTCATCTTGAAGCAATTTCACAATGACGCCTTTGCTACTTTTAACCAAGCTGGCAAAGCAGGCCACTTTGCAAGGGGAAACTTCACATAATGTGCTGACGCTGTCATCAACAAATTTCACCACTTGAGCTCACCACCATGCCAGGTGACACTTACATGATGTCAAAAAAGTCGACGGCAATATACGTCACCAGCAACTTTACAAACAGCAAGATGAAGGAGTCCAGAACCTCTGCTGCGAATCGCTTCCACAGAGGTGGCAGCTTGAACTCGTGTCCTGAGCAACAAAACGGTATCGTTTCACCGCGACAAAGAAGAAGAACAATGCAACAAAATGAAGTCGGTTATCCTCATTCGGAAAACACACGTTGAAAGATTCTCTTCATAGGATTGGGTTGGAGTCTCCAGTATTTTGTCTTTGGGAACCTCCTCATTAGGACATTGTCAAAGGGATGTATGCTCTACTGTTGCAAAATTCATAATTGATTCAGGCCGGTTCTGCTTAAAAATTCGTATCTTCCCTATTAATTTCATGCTGATTATTCGATTCCGATTGGCATTTCATAGTACTTCTGACTTAACCCTTCATACTTCTCATGTCTTGGCCAATCCCCCAGGGTGGGTATGTGCTAGAGTTGAGGACAACAACGACAACAACGCCAACGACGACGACAACAACAGCAACAAATGGCACACACACGCACACGCGCAGCCGGAGAGCGTGACAAGTGAATAACCAACAACTCACTTTAGACATGCAAAAATACACAAACTCTAGCTCGCGCGTTTATTGTTAATCAATGAGACTTGTTTTGCTAGGTCGGCGGGCACACACACAACCGATCCCCGGCACGGACAAACGATCGAAGTTCGGGTAGGCCGGCTCTCGCAAACATTTGGAAGACTCCACAAACAGTCCACGAAGTTGCTTGCACGGGGCCTGCCGCGCGATCGGAAATTTTGGGGGCGCGTGAAAACAGCGTGGCGTGAGAGAAACGCTAGTTACCCAGTCTAGGCGGGGCGTTCGGTCGCTGCACTCTCTGTCCACCGACCAAATTTTGGTTCGCGATAAATGTCCTCGGGAGGTTTCGATTGATGTCGACCGTCTCGTACGCGCTTCGGTTTTGACTGGCCGCTTGTGCTGCGATGTACGGCAGTGCCGCGGTGAAACACTGCCAGTGGTAGCACTGCCATAGCCACTGGTTCAGAGCCGCGATGTAAGCTTCTCGGGAGGCTTTCTGCGGACTCCCTGGCGACGCTGCATCACTCGACGCCATCCCATCTCCCGCGGCGTTGGGAACACGCTCAGAGTTGCGATGTGCTTTCTTGTCCTGCTTCGAACCACCGTTCTCGGCCATCGCTACAGATTTGGAACACGAAAACGCGGCACGTGCAGCTCGCGCTCACGCTTTGCTCGCGCGCCTCACGCAAACGACACGCCAAAAGAAAAAAAAATGCTAATGCAAGTTTCTTTTGTTTTTCATAAAATATGTTGTACATATAAGCAATTTTGGTCGAAGGATTAAGCTGACATGTATTCAAGACAAACTATACTGCTCCAAAGAACTCTGTTACTGCTCTGCATGCACCAGGTTTTATGGCACCTCCAATATGGATCCTGTCATGAATGCGAACATCGCCTAGAACGAAGTTTATTTTGTGCTTTTATACCCTTGTACAAGTGTTCCCGCTCGTGTCACGCAACGCGACGAAACGTACAGCGTGTTTTATGAATGTTCTTCAATGTCTTGAGTTCTGCCAGCGTCAGCCATGTACTACGCCAGGCTGAACGTAAGCGCGAGTGTTGCCTTCGCTAGGACGTCTGCTGTGCCGGCGACCCGCCGGTGCTCCAAGGACTTCTTACTGCCGAGCTGTATCGCAGGCGAAAAACCTGATCGAAGATGCCAAGACGGGCTTATCGTCGCTTATCTACAAGGATTACGTGCCCGAAACGGCAGCGGTTCCCCTAGACGAATTCAGGAGGCGATTTCAATCGTGCCGCTCAGTGGACGAAGGTACTGCACCTCGTCTTCGCCGAGGAAGATTCGAGGCCCGTCAAACCGCGAGACCTGGTCGCCTCTGCCGAGGCCCTTGTGAGGATCCAGTACCGCATCTTGAGCAGCTTTCAGTGGGCATACCGTGACGCCATCGTCACGCTGCGAATCCAGGCATCCGCCAACTCGGACACGATTGACATGTTTCTCTCGCTCCATCACCACCCGTCATTCACTGTCCTCCTGCAGGCGATCGAAAAGAACATGGAGCACTTCACTGCCTACGAAACAGTTCACCTTCTGGACGCTCTGCTCAAGCTGTGTGTTCCGAAGAACCACGACGTGCTCGTGAAACTACAGGAACGTTGTATCGTGCAGAGCGAATCGTTAGATCTAGTCGGGCTCGTCAAGCTGGCCGAAGCGTCAAACTTCCTGAAACGAAACGGATTCGTCGTGTGCGGTCTCGTTTGCTCGCTCGTTCAGCAGTCATCCGACGTCATCCCGTTCGCGGCCGATTCTTACAAGAACGTGGCGACAATTTTGTGTCACGTGGCATACTTTTTCTCTACCGAATACGTGGACTCTGCACTCGTGAAATTGACGTCTATGCTGTCCTCTTTCAGGGACACTGTCTCTCCGTCCGATTCACTGCTGATCCTAGAGGCCGCGATCCGGTTCTCCTCAAAGGACGCGCAGGAGCTGAAACCGTTTCTAGACCACTGCTTGCAAAATTGTGCCAGCCTTTCCATGAACGAGCTTTCGAAACTGCTGCGGCTGTGCAAACTCGCCAGGTTTGAAGTTTCTTCGCTCATTGAAAAGGCGAGAGAAGTAGCCATGCTTCGCAAAGGCGAAGGTCTCTTGCGGACGGCCGACGTGGTTAGTCTGATAAGCATCTTTGATGACATCGGATGGAGTGACAGTCTCCGGGAAGAGTTCACCGGTCTTCTGGCGATCCACATGCCTGACGTGGACGTGCTGCTCATCAAGCATTTGGCGAGCAGCAAGTTCCTGAAGGATTGCAGAAGCAAGGAACTGATGAACCTGTTTGCGAAACGGTGGATAGAAAAGCTCCCCGACTTAGTGAACACAGTATCGGCGCTCAGAGCACTTGTGCACCTTTACAACAGGACTTTCATGATACCGAGACACTGCAAGGGAAGTGCTGGAGGTACTGTGCCAACCCATAACATACTTATGGTTGTTTTCTTTTGTGTGAAACCTGATCTTACCCGATTCTTACACCCCGAACATGTTTAAGGAAAATCGGGGTGAACCTGATTTGTGCCCATATTCCAATATCAGCACATTTGCAGTGTACATGCTCTAGCTACCCGCATCGGGACAACAAAGTTACATTTTTTTGGCTGAAGTGAACATTACTGATGTTCATATCGCAGACTGTGGGCAGCTCTGTGGATACTACATGCCTCTCACATGTAAATTTAAATTTGTAAATGTAACCCGAAGAAAACCTGAATTTTGGTATGGGTCCATAAAAATCCTGATTCTCCCCGATTACCACTTTCGAAATTACCGCCCCTCTTTTACTCCCTCAATTTGAAGAAATGTAAAACCGAATATGAACAACCCTGAATGTACTCAACAATGTTTAACAGTGTACATAGATGGGCAAATCGGTACTTGTCCACATCATTTGTTTGTACTTTCTTGTACCTTTAAGCAGCTGATGCTTCGAAATCGTGTTGCAAAAGTGTTGCAAAAGCTTCGAAATCGTGTTGCAACACTAGGCAAGAGCATTGTAACACATTGTCAGTGCCGTCAGTCTGGTGCCACCATGCATTGCAATAGGCCCCTGCAGCAATGGATGGTGGACAGAGCTGTCATTACTTTGTGTTATTCATACCACTGTTGCTACATTCACCAACAGACCTTAAACATATCCATAACGTGCTCAGAGTATTTGGGCTACAGAACAGTGTCATAGCAACGTGTTGTACATATCTATTATTTCAAACAAGTCTTGTTGCTAACCGGTCTTGCTTTTTGCTACATTGCCATGTGATGATCATGAAGAGCCTTGAGCACTTTGGAGATTTATGGTACCCTAGGCCACCATTGGCAACCACAGGAACATGATTTTCTCCAAAAGCACTGCCATGCGCATGAATGCCACATAGAAGCCTTGTTTTACTCGTGTATGTGTTTACACCGTCGTTCATATGTGCTGAATGCTATCAGACAAGATTGGCACATTCACTTGTTCACTACATGTTAAAGGGATACTGAACAAAATTTTCGCTGTCGAGATAAATGATCCACTTGAAAGATTGCGGGCAGACATTTGTTTCCACAACCTTCATTTAGGCTAGAGACTAGAGGAAAATATTGAATTTAATGCAATTTTCGCAAACTAGCACGTCTAGCAGCCGCTCGGTGAACTAGAGGAAGTTGCATGACACCCACCGGATACTGACACGCTGACCATTTCGCGATGAGGAACTTGCGACACAAGTGGTTTTTGGGAGGAGAGGGAAGTGGCTGGAGGAGAGAGCGCGCCAGTTGGAGCCAACGCGCTCTCACAATCCACTAAAGATACGGCCAGCTGTTCGAAAATACATAAAATGAGCTCTGGTAATCAGAACAGTGGCATCTTCCGAGTAGATTATCGATGTTTTTGCCAGTTTTTCCAATTTTTGTTCAGTATCCCTTTAATCAAGGTAAGCTACTGGTGACTAGCTTGAGTATGCCGTTTAATATTGTTCTTGCTGGGTTATCTGGCCCTTATGCTCTGAGAATAGGTGTTTTTATGTGCACGCAAACATTTTAATTGCTGTAACCATCAATATCTGGTACCTTGCACGTTCAGTTTTGTTACAGCATCTGGGTACCCATTGAGGAAACTGTAGGCAGCCTAACTTTAGGTCTGTGTATGGTAATTAGACTATATACAACAATTTATTGATTGCGGTCCACATAGTATGTATACTTATGTATGTGTATATGTGTATGTGTGCACATGCACACTTGTGAACATACATGTGTGGAAAGTGTTACTTTCTACATTATTACTTTATTTATCTCCTCTCTCAGAGATGCTTGGTACAAGAACTGAAGCATGGACAGCTTGGACTTAACCCAGACAAGGCAATGATGTGCTGCGGCTTTCTCTTCAGGTTTGGCAACAACAGGTCGAAGGAATGCGCACTGGAGATCATGGAGAACATCAAGACGCAGCTGTCACCCTTACAGTTCTTTTTATTCTTTTACGATCAAGGTTTCCAAGATGACTTTTCTTATGTGAGTATCTTTAGCAACATCCTGTTGGCTCTTGTTGCATCTTGCCTCATGTGGCTTGCAATTTCCTTTTTCTCATTCATTACCTTTTTGTTTTCTGCCTGAGAATGTGGTTGCTTAGAAGTAGAATGACGTCAGGGCCGCATCCAGGGGGAGTGTTTCGGTAACAGGACACTCCCCAAAATTTTCTGAGCTCTGCATACCCTTCTCCTCCTTTCGGCATTTTTTTCCGCCCATCCTATTTACGCACCGCATCGGTTTATCAAAAACTTAAAAATGAATATGAGAAGGGTATCAGTTTGTGGAAAGAAATGTTTAGTCTATGTATAGCTTGAAGTGCCCTGTACGACTGCATGTCGAAGGTGCTTCAGGAACATTCTAGTGTCTGACGAGCGATGACAAGGCTGTTCGTATTATTTTCCATCGCATGCAGCTTTTGGAGCTATTCCTAAAGTAGAATGCTACCATTGAGCTTCTTTCTGCACTGCTACCCAAAATATTGGCAGAGCAGAGTGTGATCTACACGTAGAAAAAATTGCCACACCTCAGCTTCGGCCCGAAAATTCAACTGCATATTTTCAAGCAGGCCAAAGGCGCTGCCACGGCCCACGGGGTCTTGTCCGTAGCCTAGGATCAGGCCCCCCCTCCTCCGCGAGCGAGGCCTTACTCCGTATTTGCAAATAAACATTTTGTTCTCTCTCTATCACAATCTACAGGGAGTTTAGTGGACTGTCTGGTGAAGTCCTTGTCTGAAAAAAAAATGTAGGAACAGCGATGTCCAGTGCACCCCTGCCCCTCAAACGGCCTTGCCTTGCCGGAAGCCTTTACATCAAAACATCTGCCATTTTGATGCAATTTTTTTGCCAGTCAGCGCTGCAAATGGGGGCATAATATTTGTTCTCAGTACTCCGAAGGCTGTAGTGTTATTTCAGAGCTACAATGCCCTATGAGTGGTTTTCTGGGGTGTGTACATCTTAACATCCACCGGGATATTGTTGTCATTTCGAAAGCTGTTCTTCTGCACCACTCTAACAGGCACCATGACTAAGGCTGAATGTGCAGCCTGAACACGAGGAAAGAGACACCTCTCCTACTTTTTAGGACATGGATGTAAACGTACAGAAGTTTCATATATTCTGTGACCATACTCTAACAGCCCTATTTTTCCGGATGTGACGTTTCATTTTGAATATCATATGGTGGCCTTTTCTGTGTTTCAGTAATTATTCACGGATGTTCTGGTATGTAGATTTGCATTCTTTTGCATCAGTGCATCACAGGAAATCTGGAATGATTGAGCAATGCAGCACGCCTGACGACTTGTCAGGTGTGCTGAATTAGAGGCACGTCGATCTGTAATTGAATTTGTCTTTCCTGCAAAGCACCGCTGGCCGTAGCAGTGAAAGATAACTTGAAGTTGTGTTGTTTCACCAAAAGATAGCTGCTGCCGGCAGTGTACCGACGAGCACATGCCATTTCTACCTGATCTGGTCAATCGTGCCTTGCAAGTGTCCATTCTTAAGGGGGGACGTGGCTTTCGGTACAAACTTTCTTGTTTTTTGGTGTATGTTGATGAAAATTGGCACAGACACTAAGAACTGCTCTGTGATGCTTTCATAAAAATTTCAAAGCGATACAACAAAAACTTTTTGCATGACAAATTATTCCTTTAGCGAACCTCGTGGAGGGTCTGGAGTACTTACAAAACTAAGCAAAAAGTTCATAAACACTGGATGCACAGCCAAATGTATGCAGAAGGGGGTGACACTCCCAAAATATTTTTTTTGCAACACAAAGATATGTAGTTCAGGTTTTTTCCAGCGACACTGCAATAAGCACACTTGCACTGGAAACTAGAAACCCTGCCAAAAAATTTTAAAGCATTAAAATGAAAAAAGAAGAGTGTCTCCCCCTGAAGCAGAGTTCAAGGAACCTTACAAAACAAACGGAATCAAAATCTGTGAAGTAGTTGCCAAGATATCTGCTCCACGAGCTAAGCGACATGCCGAAAAAACTGTTTTGAGAAAAGTGCTCTTAAAGTTTAAGCATCTCTTAACTTCTCTCAAGCACACCATTACTGTAATTTTTGGCTTGTTTTCTGACATTAGACTTGTTGGACATGTGGCCTCCCATCTGGTGTGCCTTTGTCGCCCATCTTTATTTTCTTTATGGCCTCCTTTTATGATTTACAATGACCATGTTGTATATGCATAAATTTCAATGCAAGTTACCTGCATGAAGGGGTGGTGTAACAGACACTGCAGAATATAAAGTTTGTTATACAATTGGGTCCACTAACTGTAGTAATTTACCAGATTTCTTGGATTCATGCTAAATGTAATTAGTGGTTTTGCATATGATTACACAATAATGAATAATCACAGAATTATGATCGCAACACATGACTCTCAACATGACAGCTATACTTCCTTCCCGAATTAAGAGACAGTCAAGGTAAAGACATAGTTACTGTGATTGATTTCTGAGTACTTTATTTCATGAGGCAAGAAGTTGAGGCATGAGGTTGAGTAGCTAGTTTCACGCGACACCCCCCCCCCCCCCCCCCCCGTTTTTTTCCCTTGGCTACTCTGCGAGGCATACAATATACAATGTGTCAGAACGCTCACAAGAACTCTCAGTGATACTAAGCAAGGCATAAAGTGCACCTAAACTACACTACCAGTGCTCGCTGACCGCACTTCATTTGTCCGCGAAGTGAGCGATCTGAGCGATCGCGCGGTCCAAGTCTACGCGCGCTGTGTTTGGTAGCGGCGTTTGCGCGAAATGCCGAGCCGCGTATCCGAAAAGTCGGCGCGCAACGTGCTTGGCCTCGTGGTTTGAGTAGCCGATGCCCGAAATGCCTTGCCACTGATCCGAAAAGCCGCCGTGCGACGTGCTCGGCTGCTCCACCAGCAGCCGATGCGCAGTTAGGCCTAGCGCGACTCCGAGCCGTAGGCGTGCGGTGTGTGTGGACGCGGCGCGGGGCGTCAAAGTACCGCCTACCGCACGTAATGCTCGGTTGCGAGTCCGCGGTGCCGCCACATGATGGCCTTCGTAGGTCCGACGCGACCGCGCTGCTGATAAGCGGAACGTCCGCGGGTCCGATGTCTGTCGGTCGGAGACGCGCTTTGCAACGTTCGCGGCACGCCGCCGTTATCGCGATCGTACGTGCGGCGGGTGTGTCCCGTGCGCCTGCCAAACTAAAACGTCGTTTCGTTCTCGATGAGCGTCGATCAGCAACCACAGAGCGAGTGCGAACACGCAACTACGTAGCGCCACTCGACACCCGTAACCTCGGAAGGCGCAAGTAGCAGACAACGTTCGCCCCACGTGGGAGCGTCAGACCAATAGCGAAGCGCGCTCGGGCAATATGGCGGACGCGGCCAGTCGGAGGCCTCAAAACGACCTTGGAACATTTGCTTTTTGTGCGCTTGTTTTGGCGGGGAGGAGCTAGCTGAAGCGGGAAATTTGAAGACGGAGAACTGCTCTTTCCAACGCGCCCAAGATGGCGGCGGCCGGTAGCGTAGTCGCGGAGCTATTGCGGTTTGAAAAACGCAGTTTTTTCGTTATTGGCGCGATGATTTTCGCCTCCTTCGTTAGTAAAATGAATTATTTAGGGCATTTCTACGCGGTTTTCAGCAAAGATATTTTGGAATCGGTGAGAGAAAGAGTTGCAGAAACTGAATATACTATTTTCAAAAAATCGATTTTTTTGGCATTTTTCGCGATTCGAAAGCCGCGTCCCCCCTTAATGTTTACGCCTTACGTTGTGGAATCAACCATGCGCATTTTTGTAGCAGTGAGGAAGTGGTGTTGCTGTTATATAAAATGAAACAATGTTATTTTTATGTATAACATGCTGCAGACCATGAATTGGTCCTTACAGGATGAGGGATCAAAAAAAAAAGGCTAATAAACTAGGCAAGCAACACAAGAATATGCAAGAAATGGACCGAGTTTTGACTCTTTTATACCTTGTTGTCATGGGCGAAGGGTGTGTTTGGCCTCTCTAAAATGTGCTAATCTGGCCTCCTTTTTTTTTTTTTCCGTGGTTGCAGCAGACAACTTTTCATTTGCCTATTTCATAGCCTGCTGTCTGCCTATATGTATTGGATGGTTGGACTGAGCCTTTCACTCATGCTGATGTGCACGAGACGAAAAGAAAGCATATATAAGTGCCAAAATCTAACAATAGGAGTGAGGCGAGTGCACAGAAGGGCCAGTGGTGCGCTGTGCCAAGGCGACCACCCTCTGCGGTGGTAAAATCGTGGCCAAGAGTCAAGCAGAGGAAACTGGTTCCACACAGCGCAAAGAGATATGCTCATTGCCTGGCGAGCAGCCATTACACCCTCGCCTGGTGACTTGGTAGCACAGCGGATCACATGGTGTGACATCACTCACTTGTGCTCTGTAGCTCTGCTGGCTCAAGGCCACACGGCCCGAGTAATGACCTTACAAGACATGGAGTAGTGAGCTTTCACTGTAATATAGAAATATAAATAAAGTGCAGTGTAAATAAATGTACATAACAGGGAACATATGAGCACAGCAATTCATTAGGAAGGGTCTGAAGTTCCACTTGGACACTGCTTTGGGTTAGTTACCCGAAATGTAACGAGTTAGCTGTAATGCATTACTATACTCGAAGACGACTTTTCTTGGCAATGAAGCGAAGGCTGTGGCGCCAAATTGCATGTGCGCTACCTCTAAGGAATGTATCACCACAATTGCGTTGACATTTTTGTGTTACCTGCACAAGAAACTGAAATAGACAACACTGCGTTTTTTTCTGCGCAAAGCTGTGTGAAAGAAGTTGCAGCACACAGCAGGCATACCTTGAAATTAGTTTTGCTTTTTAGTTTGCCATTTTGCATTTTTGCATGTGTGGGAGCGCTGCACCTTTTGCGTGCTTCTCTACGGTGAAATGGCATCTCTGCCTTCATGGTGAGTGTTTGTCACTTCCTGGTTGCTCCGTTTACTTGCGAGAGTATCGTGAGATGAAATTTATCAATGAATGAATGTGTAATCCTTACGAGTTACTTTTGTGCACCTTCAATGCATAGCAGCTGTGGAAGGTTCATAAACCAAAATGCGTGCCAAACCGGACTACTTCGCATAAGAGTGCATATGCAGACACCCCGCTCCTGTAGCCTTCCCTTCATTGCCGACAAAAGTTGTCTGCGAGTATAGTAACCAGTTGCTGCCAAAAACTGTTTCTGCATTAGTTTTTCTGATATCACAGTGTTGCAAATTTTTCTTTTCGGTAGACTAAGCTATAAAATTACATATCCACCTCAAACATCTTTCTGGTGCTGGTAATTAATTGCACATGCCACATTTTCTTTTGGCAACGCCTTACGAACAGGAGCACAACCTCCCTCACATCTGGTACAAGAACATTCTTGAAAGACGCCAGGAGATCCCGAACCTGCAGGTTGCCTCGTACCTGATGACATCATTCTTCCCAAGCCAGAGCAGCAGGCAGTGCCGCATCCCTCAGGAAGATGCTCGGCTATGGGCAGACATTTTGGAGGCTAGCACACCCATGTCCAACCACACCATTTTTCGACAGGCGCTGAAGTGCATACTGGGACACAATTTGTATGTACCTGCAACCCTCGAGGTCCTGAGCGAGTCTGCGCTCAAGAAAAGCCTCAAAGTACGCCTCGCAATGAAGCTCATAGAAGCTTGCGCCAAGGTTTGTCTGCTTACATTTTTGTCACAATTGCACATACCATGTATTTTCAGACCTGGTACGAGAGCATTCAGACATAGAATCAACAAAGGTACGGAAAACAAAGGCTACTTTGCTGATTTATGTGAAGTTTGGTAAGCATGCATCAAGAAGGTCAGCCAAGTACCATCTCCTCAATATCCTGCAAGGATCTCCAAATGCAAATCAACTCACGTCGTACTCTTCAATGATACATATCCCCAGTTGGAAATGGTCACACGAATACTGTGTTGTTACGAGTATACTCACTACCAGTTGTCAAGGCACCCGGCAAATGGATCACTTTTGTGTGCCTTCAAACATGCACAGCAGCTGTCAAAGGTTCACTGCAGCATTGACAAATTAATAAATACTTTATTAAGGTTTCACCGCTTAGTCATTAGGGCTATCAATGGCATGAATTGAAACTTCCCTAAGTTCCAGCAGTTTCACATTGACAGACCATTTTATCTTCTTTGAAAAATTGCCCATTACCTCTTGTCTATGTTCAACACATGCATGTGCATAGGTGGCAGTATAGTTGCAAGAGGTGAATGTGGACACAAGGGAGCATGGCAGGGTAGTTTATTTTGCGTGTGTGTTCTGCAAGTTGTATAGTAATGCCTATGTACAAGTAAATCTCGGGCAAAATGAAGTGCCTTCCCACAAAGCCTGTTATAAAGGTAAAATGTACAGACAGCCATACTGCACATCAGTGTGAAGGTGCACTGCACTTTAGAGCATCGACAGCAACGTAAACTGTGCAAACATGACCACATTACCAGGTGCCTTTTCAAAAGCTGGAAAGCCACCCGGAAAGCCACCTGGGGAAAGCCAAGATGGCTTTTCAAAAACCAGTCTTGGCTCACCTAGCTTTCAGAAATACTGCAGTTTACCTGCAAGATAGAATGCACAAGCCACCTATGCACTCAGCCTTTTGCAGAGTTTGAATGTTGGCTAGGCAAGTCTATGTCTGTTTGCCTTCTCCACAGATGACAAGTTTGCATGTGGTAGTAATCTGAAGGTAACAGCACCAAGCTGTTGTGGTAGGAAGCATACATTTAAACAAATCATTCGATGTGTCTTTTTAAAAAAGATTTTCTCTGTGCACCCAGCAGCAATAGCCTTCAATGTCCTGAAAGGCTCACTCGGAAAGCTTCCTTTTGAAAATCTGTTAATAAACTTAACAGAAACATAAAGCCTTTTAAGTGTATTGCAATGGTTGGAGACATTACAGTAGACAGACTGGACAGACTTCAAACATTTTGAGTCACAGTTATAATTTATTTCCCGTATTTGCCTTTCTCTCTCTTTAAATTAAAGGTGAACTACAGACCCCAGTGCTTTGCATGAACTTGGAAACCTGTACGCCAACCACCTAGTCCAAATCGCGGAAATGGATGAGTTGCCTGTCATGGACATACTTCGCTTTTCTCACAGCCTCTTGCATTTGGACTGCTTTGCGGAGCGATTAGTTCGCAAGATCTTCAGCATTGGCTATCTACAGAAGCTGGACAACTTTGTAAATGGTGTGTTCGAAAATAATGTTTGCATTGTTTTAAAGGAGTAACACTCATATGTTGATCATGCAGCATGTACATTATCAGGTAAGATGAGCGAGGGAGGTTGATCTGCCATACTAGCTTGCAGGCACTTTCCAGATGTACCTTGAAACTGAATTGCAAATTGCATACAGCACAATAATATTTGGCCAACATGTTCACACTAGCATCTACAATCGATCGATAGTGTTTGCTATGTCCAAAAAGTATTTCAGGGCCCCTTTAAAGCCTAACATAATTTGTGGTTTTGTAAACTTACCTGCCCTCAGGCTTTCCGCTTGTCCCGATGCTATGTGTTATGTAGAGGCCTCTGGTAGCACACGAATGTGACTGTGCATTGTGAAGAGAAGCTTACACCTCCTTGGAGAGAAGCTTACACCTCCTTGGGCATTCCCATTCTTGGAGACTTCGTGTTTAACAGTTGCTTGTGAAAAACACCGTCATGCTAATGGCATGCATCAATGGCTGAAAGTGCCAAACATGCAGTGTTATAGCAAGGAAACGTACGTAAGGCAGATGATGATTATTGCTTATGTCAAGACAAGCCTTCTTATGACTGTGTTCGCCATTGCTCTCATCATGCTTCCATAAAAAGTGTCTTACTGGCTACAGTACATAGCTACTGAGTGCAGTGTGCCACTGAGACACAAAAAAGCACTGAGAAAACTCTTGTCTTGATTGTGCATATGCTTTCCTTGTGTTTGTCTCAATAGCATTCTGCAATTAGCAGCTGTGAATGGAATTTATATAGAAACTTAAAAGCCACCACTTCACCTGCCTTCTCCTATTCCATATATGCACTGGGCAAAACGCCGCAGTGGTTTAGTGGTTATGGGGCTTGGCTGCCACCCAAAGAATGCAGGTTTTATCCCGGCTGCGGTGGTTGCATTTTTGATGGAGGCAAAAGTGCCACAGGTTTGTGCAGTGTGCATTGTCAGTGCGTGTTAAAGAACTCCAGGTGGCCAAAATTTCCGTAGCCCTCCACTACGTATTTTTTCTCCTTCTGTTCCCATCAGTTCCTTTCCCCTTTAACCACGGACACTTGGCTGTGCTCCCATAGTGAGCTGCAGAAATTAGCGTCCTTTGCTTAGCCAAACCACAATCGTCATCATCAAAGCTTAATATTTTACTCCGAGGTCATGATCTGCCAGCTGATGTTTGGCACCAGGTAATTGCCAGCATAGTTCTTCACAGCTTGTCTGCTCGCCTTTGCGTTGCAGAGTCTCCAGAAATGAAGGACAGTGTTGACCAACTGTTGTTTGAGTGCAACCGCTGTGTTGAGCTCCAGTGCCCCGAGCTTGACGTTCCCTGGATGTGGCCAGCACCTCCACCTTCGATGACCAGTGGTAGTTCACGTGAGTGTGACATAAGCTAGTCTGCCTTGCTTCGTTTAGTATGTGAACTTGTTCCCTGCCAGAGAATGTTATTCATGGCCTTCCTTTCAACAGTCTCAGTCCTGTGTCAAATCTAGAAGTGTGCTGTATTGATCTCCACAAACAGGCTGACTTTGGAGGCAGCTCACTCGAGTTCCGTGCCTTTCACAGTTGTGTACTTTTCAAATGAGGCCATGTTTCTAAAACATACCCTGGAAAATTCAGTTTTTCTTTTTTTTTTGCTGCTTCTACTGCCGATTTTGTGATACCCTGTCGCTTGCACTGATTAGCCCAAGTTGCTTATGTGCCAATAAACCTGACTTAACAGACTATATATCTGCCTTCACCATGGGGTCTTCAGTCTGAGCATACAGTGCAAGCTGTGGAGAAGATTCATTCCACCAACTCTCCTAATTCCTACGATAAGTGGGGTCAGCACAATTATTTCCTTAATTGTACATTCCTTCCTGTGCCACATGCTCAAAAAGCTTTAATATAAAGCATTAGTATTACGGGAGGGGCAACTACTGAAGTAAGTTGTCAAGAAGAAAGTACATAAAAATTTACACTGCATTATGCATTACTGTACATGAAGGGAAAGGCAAAATAGGCAAAAGAAGTGGTTATTTAATGGTGAATGCAAGATGAATGGATTAGGTACTACTGAATTGCTAGAAAACAAGCATAACTAGTACAGCTTATCGAAGAGTGACTATCTGCACACATCATTTTTGTCTACAGGTGACCCACAGTATGACGAGTCCTTCACGCATGGTTGAAGATGTATTGAGAGACCTAGCAGGAGAAGATGGGCTAGTGCGTCCGAGGACGCAGTCTCCATACTTCCACCACATTGGTACGGTGTGACAGTTCAATACACTGCACCATAGTCTCTACCACCATATGTCGCATTGTTTTCAGATTTTGAGTGCTATGCTGGGAAAGAGTTCGGCTTCATATCCCAGCACGACTTCAAAGCCAATCCTTGTCTACCAGTGAGAAGGTAATTGATGCTATTTGTCTGTTCAAATGTACTTTAAAGGTTGAAGTAATAAATTTTCTGTTGTATGAGTGATGTTATGTCTGCTGTGCAATGTTTCAATCTAGTTGTGAGTACCACATGACTAAAGCTGCAACCAAGAGCGATAAACATGAATGGCTTCTCTGTTGTGAATTTCAAGGATGAATGTTCCAATCAACAATAATTAAGTATGCCCAAATGCTTATGCACTAATTTTACATGCTACACATTGGTAACCTTGTGTAAACTTTGCTTTCTAGCTTGGTACTCCAAAACAATGTGAAAGCATGTTAGCACCATCTAGATTCTTTGATGATTAACACCTTTGACATGTACTGCTAGGTTGGCCATCATCCTTTTAGGAGAAGAGGACTACTGTAGCAACGAAAAGCACTTGCTTGGACCTGTTGCAACAAAGCTGCGACAGCTGGAAATCCTGGGTTACACAGTCGTAAAGGTGAACTGCTTATCAGCATTATAAGCACAATGAAAGGGAAAATTAGCATCCACCCGTTACTCCACCTTGCGGGTTTCCGCAGAACTCTTGTGCCATACAGAGCACAATGCTTTCAAACGCAGTGCTCGGCGCATGTGGCTGCCATACTTCTTGCATCACAAACGGGTGCTTGGAGATGGCATAAGACAAGAGCAATAGTATGATGCACCAGTGATTGCTTCGCACTTTATCCCCCACATCTCTAGAATTGACCATGTGCAGTCTCATTGATGCACGGGTTGCATAATCCTGCAGTTTACGCTGGGCACCAGTGTACTTCGGACTCTCACCATTCGAGTGCTTCTTGGAAAGCCACGAGGTTACTACAATACCTTGGTTTGTCTTTTTTACTTTTAATGGTTTTGCCCTAAGGACATTTGATCTAAGCAAGGTGATTCACAATGACAAAATTAACTAAATACACAAAAGACAGAGACGAAAGGAACACATACAGTGGGATGCACTAGTCCCTTTCTATGTGTTCCTTTAGTCTCCATTTTTTACACATTCTGTGAACTTTGTCATTATGAAGCTAAGATATAAACATCAGCTCAGTATGAATTTTGTATGCAACGTAGTTGCCTCTGAGAAATGCTTTCATGTGCTAGTGTGATGTCCCAAGAAACTTACAATTTTAAGTTACTAACTTCAACAGCAATTTATTCCAGCATTTCTCACACGACCAAGGCAACAAGCAATGCTTTCAGCATGTGAACTGAAATGGAGAAGCTGGCATGTGTCCAGAAATAAGAGCTTTTCAGTACATACTACTACCAGCTGAAATGAACCTGACACATATGCATGTATGCGAAGAAAACATTTCCTGCAAGTGTTGTATTTATCAAGTTCTGTTACATGTGTAAGAAAGATCACTTCTTCCACTGTTTTGTTGGTGTAGATTGCAAAGACGTCAAAAAATGAGGAATCTAATGTTCCCAAACACTTAGCACGCTTCCTGCTTGCAGAGATCCCCTGCAATTTTTTATGTACCACACAATGATTTCCATCACGATTGCCTGTCACAACAACAAGATGCACAGCAGAGACACTTTAACATAACACGATGATGCTCTTGGAGAGATCTTAGCTGCATGTTATGCCACACAAACGTGAGAGTGTTGTCAAATTGGATTAACAGTGGCAGCTCTCTTCAGTTTTTCATCTTTCATCTCGTTATGCTCGCACGACAGCACCATACTCATTTTCCTGACCCTCTTTTTCAGGTTCCTTGCAGTGAATTTTCAAGCATAGGCATGGACTTCGAAGCACAAAGGGAGTACTTGCAAGAAAAGATTTTCTCAAGGTGACAAAAGGCCAGCTTCATGACGGCAGTGTACAGTAAATGTTTTAATCACAGTCGAGTTTAAATCGCACTTGTAGAGTGTACAGTGAATTAAATATGTCCCTATCACGCCTGGATTTGCTGCTGTCATGCTGCGGCGCATGGTTGCATTCTTCACACTGCCTTTTGAGAGAGGTGAGTGGCCCTGAGTTTGTAAAGCTCCTCAACCCACTTCTTCACAATGGGGTGTTGGAACCTTCCTGCAACAAAGTAAACAAAGAAAGTAACGACAAATTATAGCACAGCAAGATGCACTCTAAATGCTCCTTCACACCAACAACCCTTAGAATTTGTGGAACCTTCCTGCAACAAAGTAAACAAAGAAAGTGACGACAAATTATAGCACAGCAAGATGCACTCTAAATGCTCCTTCACACAAACAACCCTTAGAATTTGTGTGACTAGGTGGGTCACATATGGTTACTTTGGTTTGAAGACAATCGTTTGTACACGATTACTCGATCCCTTTTTCAGTAATGCAACTGGAGAAGCCAGTGGGACAAGAGGTGGACATCTTTGTGCGCTGACACTCACAGTGTGGTTACGGCAGTGTAGGCGGGTGCCAACAACAGTAATCACAAGGCACTATGATGTGGCAACAGGCAATCATCTCAACAGTATGAACACGAGTTGCCATGAATTTTTCCTCAGTCAACGGTCACAATCAGCCATGCAACCTTTGCTTATTGCTGGTATGAATTGGCCCCTGCGTGTCAGTACTTATAGAGGTACGTTAGTATTGTAGTAGAGAAGGCTGTTTTTATAACCAAGTGAAGCAGGAAATATGTCAAAAGTGGGAATGCTTTTACACAGTTCTAGTAATGCTGGAAATGTATTCCCAACTTGGAGGGAGCCTGTAAAGTGTGCAGAACTGAAGCAAAGCCGTGCCATCAGTTTTGCTTGAGAGATGGTTATGAACACTTTCTCTTGGATGTTGGACAGGTGTTCCTCAGATGCGGAACTTGTAACATGCATTGCTAACAGTGGGGCAACACATGCCTATCTTTACAAATGCACGTAAAAGTTTTGGTGTGAGAATCTGTGATGTATAATTGAGCCATTTTCATGTAACAAGAGCATCCTAATAAAAAAAAAATTCAAACAAATGCAAACAATGTGAAAGGGCATGATAACACCATGCTGCAATAGTACATCAGGTCATCATAGGTACAGAAGACGCAAATTACCATTTGTGCTGTCAAAGAATTCTTGTAACCGGCCTGGATCCTGCATTTCGACTTCATACTCGTGCGCTTGTAGGACCATGTCAAACATGTCCAGATCCTTGACAACCTTGGACTCTGGTGAACTCTGGGCTTCATATTCCTTGTAAGAGAAGCAAGTTGTGGAACAGGGCTAGTTGGTATTCTATATTTGACACGAAAACGGACACAAAATGCAAATGAACAACAAGGACTACCACCGTCTTCCAAATGGCATTTATTACAAGGACACATGGTGCACATGTGATCGCACCATGCTTGCCTGTGCAGGTTATCGGGGTTAATGCAACACAGCAAGAACCTGCACTGTTTTTCTTCCTGTATGGTATTAATCCGATAACCCGCACAGGTGAGCATGATGCGATCACGTGTGGGAAGTTGGATTCTCCAGAAAAGCTTGGATGACCTGTGAAGTTCTTGTTCGCTAAAAAGCAGCGCAGCTTTCACCTCGACGCAGACATGTCACTCACCCAACTATCCAGATGAGGAAAAAAAAAAAATGTAGGCGTTGATGTACTCTAACCACAGCCAATCATCAGTGTGCCCTCCCTGTAGAGTGCTGTAGAGGGGTTCTCGCACTCCACGTCTCCCCCCCCCCCCACTCTCGCACGTTAGTGGCAAAGATGGGTTCTTGTGTCAGTTGGCTGCAGGGTGACATCACTTTAGCGCAAACTGCGCCATGTGACGCCCATGCATCATGCACATCCCTTTCTTGTTGGGGGAGGAGCTGGCTAGTTTTTTGTTTGTCTGTGTAATAAACGCAACTTGGAAGACCGTGCTAGTTCTTGTTGTTCCTTCGTATGTTGTGATTGTTTCAGCGCTCTTCACATCAAAACTTGTAACAACGAGAAAGCAAAATATGCAGTGGTGCACTTTAACTCCAGTTTGGCATTATATGTAATATGCAGTATGAACATAAGCATAGATACTACAGGCAACAACGGGCTTTTATAAACAGGAACAGATAATTGGACTACTAAAGATTCGTTTATTTGCCACTCTGGCTAAGATATGTAAAACTGCCTCAGTGTAAAAGTATAAAAAAGAAAGAAAGAATGTCCCTGTCTCTGTGTGCTTTTCCACAAACAACTTGTAAGCATGTAAGCACAGTGATGGTATTAATTACATTGTGTAATTATATTAATTACATTATCTAAGTGTAACTGGTAGATTTACAGCAGTGTCAAAGTAGTATAGTTATGAGGCATAATAACATACTTATGATCATCTTTTGTTGACAACCATGCTCACAGATCCAGCATGGCAAGTTGATGTTACTGAAGTCACAATCGGAATTTTAGAACAAAATCAATGGAGGCACAAACAATCAAAACTTTCTGTGCACCTTATGAATTTGACTAGTATTTCTGCCAGTATACTACTACTGGATACACTATGCAGTCAACATTTTACTTAATCCTCCACTGTTCCTGTAACTTTATTGACGGTGTCGGCTACTAAGCAGAATGTTTGATGAACAGATCGCTAAAAATAATGGAGAACAGGGAATGTCGCTGGAGCCAATGTTTTGACAAGTGGACTTGTCTTCGTCAAGACAACAGACGTGAAGACAGCTCCACTTGTCGAAACGTTGGCTTCAGCGACATTCTCTGTTCACCATCGTTTTTAGCGATCTGTTTATCGATTCAAGCCGCCATCTTCCCCTGAGCTTGGATAAGCAGAATGTTTGTTGTGGGGTACTAATCCAGGACGTTATCTCTCACCTCCCAGAGGCTTCTGAATTCCGCAGCAGACACATTGTCAACTAGCTTTCCCAAGCAGTCCATAGCGTCCTGCAAATAACAAGGTGCAATAAGCATTGCCTGTATTTACACACCTGCAAGTCAACTGTAGGTCGACTATCTCAAAAAGTCATGTCAGAATAAAAAAAAAAAGAAAAGGTTACTGGCGGTATAGCATTGGTTTCGACTGTAAGTCAACCTCTCAACTTTGGGTTTCAAGTTTCAACAAAATGGGTCGGTTTATAATTGTGTAAATATGGTAATAGGGACCATACCGACTCTCGCCTGTACTTCTCCTCCTTGCTGACGCCACATGTTGGAGTGATATCTCCCACAATACACTCCCCCATGTCATGTACTAGGGCCATACGGATGCACCTGCAAAAATATGTAGCATCATATGGGCATCATTTCTCAATAAATACGGGGCATATAAGGAAACATATGTAACCCTTCCTTATCGGCGTTTTGCCTCCAAAGTGAAAGACTTATGTGACACATCCCAATTACAGAAGACAAGCAAAAATAAGAAAAAACATTTTCAGTGTAGTCTGCACCAATGCACTAAGCACTTGAATCAAATGATAACGAATTGGGGCATTGAGATGAAGTGTTTAATTCTTTGAACAACTTACTTCACTATATTGGCTACAATATATTTGAAAACTATTTTTGTGCCACACGAGGCAAGTGATATACTTAGACAGCATGTTCTAAAGCTACTGCACAGAGGCCTAACCCAAATGCATAGACATTTGCAAAATATCGGGGCGAACAATGTTAATCTTTGGCATCAGTTTGACAAATTATTTCGCTTAAGTTGCACACACTCTGGTTTCTACGATTAAATTTCTTTTTCTGCATGTTGAACATTCTTGTGGACAGATGACACCACTACTGTGACAGATTTCATCATGGAATTCAGCTCAGGTTCTACGTACAACAGTTCATTTCACCAGACTGCTGTGCCTTAGCTCTCCAAAACACAGTTCTGGAGGCATAGAATTATTGAGAAAAGCTCGCCTCCGCAATGGCATTACAGAAAAGGGCCAATGCAATCATGTTTCACATCTATATAAATTCTCTTATTCGCACAGTAGTGGATTTTTTATATTTGCATCTGCAAGTCTTAGGTTATTGGCGAGTGCGAGTGCCGCACTTTCATACAGCGTTTCATTTAGCAGGCAATGCTGTGGAGTATACACTGGTCTGTTAACTGCTGCCATGTACAGCGCTACCCGGGATGAACATCCCCCACATACTGATTACCTCTTGAACTATGACCAATGTGTACTTTGCCAGTAGAATTGACCATACTGTTTAGTAGGAATACGACATTTTAGCTGCATAATGAGAGACTAATCTGCATTTTCAGAAGCGTGCCTTAACTTGAAGACACGACTCTGACTTAAACATCTAAGGTTGTCATAACATTTGACAAGAATATGGAAATGTAATGAGCATCGTTACAGCGTTCACGTCAGCCATCGCTACTTGGGCCGAACTCGATCAAGTCGTGTCGTGAAGATGAGGCGCACGAGAATGAGAATACATACTTATCCTTATCAACTCCAGAGTCGGGATCATTTCCGATCATCACGGCCATTATCGACATCCTGTACATGTGTCCCGAGATGCGTTCCGGGTCGGGCACGCCTCTCAGCACCCAGCCGGTCCGCCTGATTCCCTGAGTGCATCGCGAGTTATGAGGGTGAGGCAACATGACACTTGGAAAAAGAAGTTGTCGTACATATTTCTTCACTTCGACGACACTAGTTTGTTGCCTTGATCAATTTATGCAGCGCTAGCGAGCAATGGAAGCGCTCACTTGCACCAAGGGATGCTTACAAAGGTACTAAATTAGTTTCTCAAACTATCTGTCCGCACAAACTAAGCTGTGTTGTCTACATTGACAAAGACTCATTGAATGTTTCATTGCATTTTTTGGCAAACCTACCTAAAACGCAAACTCAATCGCGGGTGTTTAAGCAGGCACAATCGTTCAGTTATCATGAAAGTGTTAAATGTATCTGTACTCGGGTAGAGCTCACAAATAATGCATCATTTCTGCCACGCGTCCATCTGCACAACCACCGGCAGTGACAGCTGTTGCTCCAAGGCACAGCAGCTCTTTGCACACAAAAAGCAAGAAATTCATGCGAAGACACTATATTTGCACGAGTAAAGCAACACCTTCAGCTTGCCGATGAGCATGAAGTACGACAATGCATTCGTCGTCGAATTTGCCATGATGCAGTTAAAACAGCACACGGTCCCAGCGTCCAGGCGATGCAAACCACAGGTGAGTCTTATCACGACGCTGACACTCGACAAACTCGCAGATTGCTGCAACTGAGATAATCACAAGCGATTAACTCATGCAAACATGTAGCACGCGAAGGCGCACACTCCCTCCTAAACCGCTGAACTCTGGTAGAAACCGCAGAAACCACGCGGGGAAAACAACAGGGGAAACTACGAGAACACGCGCTGGCTGCGGCAGCGCCTACAGCGCCACTTTGCATATCTGATGTTGATGTCGATGGTAGGTCACTAGGCCAACTAGGCCTCCGAGACTAAATCACATGCCAAGTAGGTTATAAATCTCAAAGGCTATGTTTGTTGATGGCCGTTACTCATGCTGTAGAGTTTTCCCGCCACTTAGTAAAGTATGCTTTGGTAAACAAATGTACTTTATTAGAATACAAACTGTTGACGTTAAAGAGCTTTACTGTTTTAATTTTATTTTAAAACACACATTTATGGTGTTTGGTGAGAAGTCATCAAAAGTCGTCTTCAAGCCGGTCGCGAATCGAGCATGGCGGCTGTGGGAAACGAAAACATGCGTTGTACGTGTTTGTAAGTGACGTTTTCTCAATCGCGTACACTACTCACTTCTGAATTAACGTATTTTGCGACGTACAGAGTCGAAAAGACGCGCATGACATACGTCCTGTTGGCAATACATTTGAGTTCTCGTCCACAAAATTGAAGCCACAGCACACATGGCTCACGTGGTCGCTCTTAGGTCGTTGCTTCGCGCGAGGGGTTTGTCTACTATTTCACGTAACTGTCGATGGGAAAGCACATCGGTCGGCGGAGAAACCACCACTGGCGATGCTAAGACAGAAGGCTCGGAAGCCGTGGGAGCGACGAAGAAAGGTGGATTCGCTGAGGCGTTCCTGAAGTTCCAGGAGTTGGCTAAGGGCGAGGCACCTGAAGCACCTCAGCGCTTCTCAACCCTCCTAAGAAATTCGAAGTGGATCGATCTTGGTGACCCGGAGGGAAGAATCGTAGTCGGAAGGATATTTCACATAGTAGAGGACGACCTATACATTGACTTTGGTGGAAAGTTTCACTGTGTTTGCAAAAGGCCGGCGAAGAATCCAGGGTAAGTTGTTACAGTCGTTTTGGCTCGGCCCTATGAGATAAACTGCGCAAGTGCTTTTATGTAACACATTGGTAACCGTCGCTAAACAGGTGGCGTGTGGAATAAAAAATAAAAAACAAGGATGAAAGCACAGCGCAGGCATTTGCGTTCGTCCCTTTTTAGCACTGCCAAATCATCTGGCCCGGTTCTTCCTCTTTGTGCGATGATTTTTCTTATTATTAGAGAGATTATTACGTAAGCGCTCGCTCTTGTTTCGCATACTTCGTTACGTACGTGAACGCTTTTTCATGCATATTCGCCACACTATCACTGTGCAAGTTGCCCCCCACTGATTTTCATAACCACGACGCTGTAAGCAAATCAAGCACGTATGTTTTTCCGCAGGGAAACGCTCGCGATTTAGTACCGCATAATGTGGAACAGCTTATACGCACACATCGATCGTTACTGTATGTTAGAGAAAAAAAAATTACATTGGCGACCTTAATCCCTTCTGCCTCGACTGGCGCTAGCCCCTAGCGTTAGGGCCTCTTTTGGTTGACTGAAGTGGGCTTGGTTGGCTGGGGGGGTAGACTAACTTAACCTTAAGTGGATTCTTACGTACTCGCATATCGATTGCGTATTTGAGATACACGTGATTCTTTCTTTCTTTCTTTTTTTTCTTTCTTTCTTTCTTTCCTTCTTTCTTTCTTTCTTTCTTTCTCCGCATGCCCAAAGCGGTGCCACACCTACCTCAATATAATTAATCTTCATTAGTACCCTGATGGTTAAAGGTACTCTTTTTCTGTACTGAACTTGTGCTCAGCTGTGATATCTCAAAAGGTTGACACTTTTTTCAGTTTTTGACTGGATGCCCGGATATTCTCGTGTGGGTGCCCGGATAGCGGCTCTTGCTTTTGGCTCAACATCACTTGAAGGTTACCGAAAACGGGAGCTAAAAGCATTTTATGCTTAAAAAGCCTTAAAGGGGTCGTGAAAAGAATTTGGAGATGCCGGTTTGTAATTTTCACTGCTTCAATACGCATTGGACAAGCCGATTCCGAAATATTTCGGCGAAATATTCAGTGCACATTTAACACCGCCCGTTTTAAATCTCACCTTTCTTGCGCTCCCGAAACGACTATGCGACACTACCGGCCGACGTGGTACTATTTGGTGACGTTGAGTTAAGATATTTTTAAGTTCAAAGGCACAGTGAACTCGCGTTTGCTCTAAAGGGATCGATTTACTTGAAAGCTAGAAAGGAAGAAAATACTTGGAAACCGTGCGGTGCCACCATTCGGAAGAAAAGCGGCAGCACGGTTTGTTTTCCCATGGCCTCCGAGGGCGCGCCAATCTCGGAGGTATGACGGCTACTAAGATGACGTCATCTGCAGAGTTGAGAGGAACGCGCGCAGTGAAACCGAAACCGCGTTTTTTATCGCTCTAAATCAACGCACACGGTGCAACGGAACAATGCATATTGGTGATTGGAGGGTCAGGATCCCGAATACGCACTTAGTACAAAATGTTCAGAAAACGTTTCACGACCCCTTTAATGAAGTATAATAGTGCTTATGTATGAATAACCATAGGATTGCTAGTCAGTGCCAGTCGGGGTATTAGCAGGAAAGGAAACATGGAGAATTCCTTCTACCTTATGATTTCACGTATGCCGCTTTAAATTGTCCTGTCATTCATGCCCTGCAAGTACCAGACACTCTGTTAAGTCGCTACATAAAGAAAAATTAAGAATCATTTTCTCGTATTAGTCAATTATTATTTTAGAATACCAAAAGCACCATTCCTGCCGCGAGAAGATATGCGCTTTGTAAGCGAGGGGCGGCTACCCCACAATACCATCACTGTTACACGTGCGTTTGCATTAGAACGAACCTTGTGTTGCACATTTCAGCGATTACGTGCGGGGTGCCAGGGTGCGCCTCCGACTGAACGACATGGAGATGTCATCGCGCTTTCTTGGCGCCGAGACGGAGCTGACCCTGCTGGAGGCCGACGCCACTCTGCTCGGACTGTACCGGACTGCGCAAGAGAAGAACACCAAGGCTAGGCGCTAGTGGGCCGTTAGCGTTTATTTTCGTAGATGTTGTTTATAAACAAAAGGAAAGGCATCACACAGTGCACATTTAGGTGCTGCGATCACTTTTGTGGTATCACCGTTATGGAGGAACCACGGCGCAAATTTATGAGAAGGACAAGCATCACTTACACTTTAGAATAAGCTGGTAAACACTGAGCAGTGCGTTGGCTATCTGCTGCTACATAAACGTGAAAGGCTGTCAATAAACGGTCGATTGGACTCGCATCACTTACACTTTAGAATAAGCTGGTAAACACTGAGCAGTGCGTTGGCTATCTGCTGCTACATAAACGTGAAAGGCTGTCAATAAACGGTCGATTGCGAGTCCATCGGTGTGTCTTTCTTTTTTAGGGGCGAAGCTCCTTACGCCGTGGGTCGTTCCATCCTTCGCTGTTGTCCCTCGTAGCCACCTCGTCTAGTTCGTGAAGTGCTCACTAGATGGCGTGGTGGCGCTGCGGTGCACCTGGGAGTGATATTGAGCACCTCCGGTGACTTGTTGGGGGTGCATGAGGACAATCTGCGCAGGTCTTCGCAAAGAGCAGCAAACGTGCTACGCCGGAAAAGCTTATGGGGCTGCAACCGTTTCCTCCTCACCCGAGACTTGTGGAAGGCCGTCCACGTCCCAGGCCTTACATTTTCCAATGCCGTCCTGTGCCTCAATGTGACGACCAGACAATGGCTGGAGCGTGGCCAACGGGAGGTGGGCCGTATGGCCCTTGGATGCCACGGACGTGTGGCCATAGAGGCCATTCAAGGTGACCTGGGATGGTCCACTTTTGAGGCGCGCGAGGCAAGAAGTAAGGCGACATACGAAGGACGCCTCCGACTCATGGACGATGAACGGTGGCCCAGGCGACTGTTCAGATATGCGAGCCTAACTGGCACACAAACGCAGTGGTGCAGGCGCCTGGGCAACCTGAAAAGAAAGTTTGGTATGTCTGCGAAACCTGTAGTTGAGGACAGGATGCACAAATGGGCCCATGCGATCAAAACTCAGGTGTGTGAGGAAGAGACGGAGCAGTGGCGGCGTGCAATGGAAAATAAATCCACACTGCTGACAAATCGCACCCACAAGGCAGACATTGGCACGGAGCCCCTGTACGATAACAGCGGCGGCAGTGCTCTACTCTTTGAGGCACGTGCAGGAGCGCTGCGTACGTTGACATACCGTCGCAGGTTTGACTCATCAGCGGACGTGGACCGGGCCATATGCCGAATATGTGGCGTGAAGGAGGAAACAACAGAACACCTCGTCCTCCACTGCACAGGCTTGCGCCCGGATCACGTAGAGGGCACCACCTTCCCGCTTGCACTGGGATTCCGAAAGGATAATGCGGAGAACAGAGTGGTCCACAGAGCGGTGCACAACACAAAACTAAGATTGGTGCAGTGGTGGCGCAAGACGCGCAGACAGTGCCAACGCACAGACAACGTGGACGTTCAGACAGTGTAGCCGGCCTGCGGGGAGACATTGTACGGCTGTCGCGAACTTGTTAATTCACCTCAGCGTGTGTGTCTGTCTACCCAGGCTGTGCTACAAATCCTTTTTTTTTTTTTTTTGGCTAGGGCACCTGAGAGTTGCCCACCCGCTACAAAGGGCATAGCCACAATTCATCATCATCATCAGCTCGCTTCATTCAGATGTATGGGAGCGCATGGCGCACGAGACCGCTAGGTCTCGTTACAGTGGCTAGAATAGGGAAGTGTGATTACCGCCAAGCGGAGCGTATGGGAGGCGTTGACGCCACTTGGCGATGCATCCGCTAGGTGGCGCGCTCTCCCGCATACACGTCAGGCCGCCCCATGAAATGCGCACTTGTATACTCATCTGCGCGCGTGGCTCCTAGTGTTCTTTCTTTTTGTGCAAATTTGTTGCTGCCTTGAACAGTAACAGCGCGCCGTGAGTTGCTATTTCATATCTAGCTCCGAAAAGTGTAAATATAATGTATAAAAACGACGAAACAGTCGGGCATACAGGCACTGTACCCAACTGATCGTCCTTTTTTTTTTTTGCTTTTTGTGTAAGCGCTGCACAAATCATATCATAGACGCATACCAAACATATATCTCAGTTTTTCCTCCTAATAAGTATAGTAGTTGTTCGATGTGCCGAAAAGAGGAAGTATTTCAACAATGCATGAAATTTTTAAACAGCAGAGAGACCGCGCGCAGGAACAATATTGCGTTCTTCCTTTCAGCAACAAGTTCGTGTCACGCCATATTGACCATTGCTATACATGACAGCGAAGTACAGCCTTTCGTTGTCATTACTTCGCTGTCATGTATAGTAACGACAACGAAGGGCTGTGCCCACTGCCTGGCGAGGCTGGACGCGCAACTGGCTATTCATTCCCCGGCTCGTAAGATTATGAACGTGTATTCTCAGGGACAGGATATCGAGTTTTCGTTTGTGTGTTTCGTTAGAACCCTTCACCACAAGAAATGCACAGGAATTTTAGCCTGCAAATATCTGCGAATGATCCTGATCGAAGTAAAAAAAAATGTTGCAGAGAGGAATGAAAAACGTAAAAAAAAGGAACCAAATGGTTCTGGAAATGTAAAAGCTGAACACTCAAGGTGTGCAGCACTTGGAGGGCGAATTAAGTTATGCTGTTAGATGAAGTAATTTTGCATATGAAACGAAGAATGAGAACGTTGAAAAATCGGCCGCTCTTCAGAGACAGACCGGAAGCCTTAACGTCCCAGGAAAAAAAGAAAAAGAAGCTGCTATGTATCTGTCTCCATGCTGCAAGGTGAAAATTACCAAAATGCATGCTTTAAGATGGGTTTCGAACCCTGAAAGGAAAGGCGCCTTTTCTTGAATATGCTTTACCAACTGTCCCTTCACGAAATACTTCTAAGGCATCCTGTCTGTCGTTCCCCCACCGTCCCGTGTCTAGTGCTGTTTGTTCCCGTTGTAATGCTCCTATGGGTTTTTGAATATGTCCCATTATATGAAAGGCTGTACGAGCACGTATTCAGAAAAGAATTTTGATATAGTGAGTCATGGTGCGGCATAAAAATATTTTTTATCCGTTCATAGAAGAATGTAGCCAAATAAACAATTCAAGCAGATAATCATTTAAACAGACGTACCGTTCTCACCACATAATATTTCGGCAGTTCCTTCTCATGCACCGCGACTATTGATACCGGCACCGCTATACCGCTTCGGCTAAATGTCACAAATATCGCTGCACCTGCGATTAAACGCCGTTATATAAAAAGAAGCACGACACCCGAAATAGTCCGCAATAACAAATTTCACGACAAAAAAAAATAAATAATCGCTTTACGAGCGTCTTTATTCGTATTGAAAGAAGGGGAGGATCAAGCTTCAAAGGCTCGTTTCCGCACAAAAAGAGAAAACAGAGAAAGAAAACAAAAGGAAGAAAAGAAAAGCGGTATACATGTGCAAGTTACAGAAAAAAAGAAACAGAACGAACGCTGCAGCGTGTAAGCGCACGTCACCAAATTCGGCCTATGTGTTTTCTGCGCGGCGAGCAGACGATTTCGCACCGAGCGAACGTGTAAACGGGTTTCAGCGCCCCCTGGATTTCCCTTTCCCGCGCATCGCGGAGTGGCGTCAGTGCCGGCGGCGCGGTCTGCACACTTTCCTCTTCTAGCCACTGTAGTTAGAGTGTACTAGAATATTTTGAGTGGCGCGACCGCCGGCCGGAGAGGGGCCCTCTCCGCATGGAACGCAGCGGCGGCGCTGCAGTCGTCAGACCTTGGTTGCTCCGGCCGGCCCGCCTCGCGGGCGTCTGCTTGCCGGCGCGCTCACAAAAATGTTCGCAAGAGTGGCGCGAGTTTATATGAAAGGAACGTAAAAACGAACCGTTTCATCACACCTGAACTGCATTATCACCCTGATGGCAATTAAGTTGCGCCGGGAGAGCGCCTGGCAGGTGTAGATAGGTTTATTTTGGTTTTATAATGAAGCGCGAATGGATCACTCGAGCAGCGATGCGCCACATGCAGCTTCATCAACTTTTAACTAGGCGATCGATGTCTTTTCATATTGCTTGCCTGCTTACTTCCAAGGTTTCTGCTCAAAACGCAATGTCATTACCTATGAACACGGCGAGCGTGCGAGCATTGCAATCATAAAATATAGTTTTCAATCAGCCCGCAGTTCTACTGCACGCTAGATATCGGTGCTCATTTTTGGTATGGGCATTTTTACTCAAACACAAAGAAGGTTCTACCTATCGCCTACTTGTGAAAAGTGAGATATTGTTTTGCTGCGTGTCCACATCACCCTTTCGGTGTGACGTACCTGATATAAACATGCTGTACCAAGCATAATTATTCACACTGTTACTTTCGTTTACAATAAATATAGGTAAACTGAAGAAACCATACACTCACTCCTATAGCTCAGAAATCTTAGAATGTTGAGTAATGAAAAGGGTGTAGTGTGACAATGTTACGTTTAGGTACTAACGTTCAAGTGTGGTGAAGAAACTTTAAGGATCAATTAAGGTATTCTATGAAAAATTAGGTCCGTGCTGTGCGAAGTCGTGAGAGATAAACTATTCCAGTCCGTGCTGTGTGAAGTCCTGAGAGATAAACTATTCCATTCAGAGATGATGCGAGGGAAAAATAGATATTCCGAAGAACTTGTTTTGGTACTAAAAGGGATTAAAGATTTAGTATGGTGATGTCTCCTCAGCTGCGACCGCAGTGGTAAAGCATACAGCTCAGGGAAAGACTTTTTAATTAGTCTGGATTTTCTGGCAGACTCAAAATCTTCATACATGGTGCTCTTTAATTAGGTCCGAAAGGTCAGTTCCGCTACTACTTAGAATATAAGTAGCGAACGGCGTTGCGCTTTAAATTTTCTCTGGTCTTTGTACTACGATTTATGCAGGAGTCCCAAACTGCGCATGCATGTCCATGTCCTGGTCTGAAAAACGATATGTATACTGAAAAATTAGGTTTTGCAAATGTTTCTTTTAGTTATTATCTAATGGAACCAAAATTACGGACTGGTGACGCTCTGGTGAGAATAGTGTGACCTTTCCAAATGAGAGAGTGAGTAATGCGACGCCTAAGTACTTGCATTCAGATATACCAGGGAGCGATTCCGATTGAAAACCGTAAGTAAAGAAGGTCTTGTATCGTGTTCTTTTTTTTTGACGTTCTTATAAACACTCGTTTATCTTCAGCTACATGCCGTAATGAGAGCACCAGAGAGAAATTTGTCCATTCCTTATAGTTGTTGATTTTGTTAAGATGGACGCAATAGTCTGCTAATAATTCGATCTAAAATGGTGCCCTAATAAGTTATAACTTCCATCAATATGTCGTTAATATGTATTAAAAATAACAGCGGATTCCGAACGCTAGTCCAATGTACTCAGAAGTAACGAGTAGCTCACGAGAACAATCACTGTAATGCTGTCAATGCGAACGCATCTATAGATACGTAGAAGGTCATCTATTAAGAAGAAAGTAGGTAGACGGGTTGAGACCCTATGAATTAGTATTATACATGTGGAACCAGTTCAGTAGCGCACCCAGGATCTCTGCCAGGGGGGGGGGGGGGGGTGGGGGGGCGTGGGAGGGGGGAGGTTCAATCTATCACGAAGGGCCGGGCATGCGATTACACAGTTGTTGCCTGTGTAAAAAAAGTAAATAAAATGCCAAAAAATAATAACATCAATAATGATGATTATTTTATTATTTTTTCGGCGTTTTGCTGAGACATTAGCGCCACATTCTTCTAGGACACAGGTGCAGTTACGGAGTGGGAGGAGGTTAGGTCGGCCTCAGGGGGGTTACAGTTAGCACCATATGGGGGGTTACAACCCCCATAACCCCCTCCCCCCCTCCCCCCCTCCCCGTCGGTGCGCCACTGAACCAGTTAAACTGCTCTCTTAAAATATAAAAAATGACGTCGACTTCGTCTGACATAACCAGCAAAAATATACAAAAACAGAAATTACAGAGATATTTAAGTTGGGTCATTTTCAAGAAATCTTTACGAAAGATATGGCTTCGATATGAACATAACTATCGGTAACGAACTAGCTAAATAATTGTGAGACGTATTCAATAATTTTACAGGATGAGAATAAGGAAGTTGGTAATTCCGGGCAGTAACTTGTAACAGTTCAGTATTAGCCAAACGGGACCCTGTACTCAGCATAAAACAGACCTAGAAGGTCTTGCCGTTTTCGACATTGGCCTGCTAGAGCAGATTGAAACTAATGTTGCTCATTTCGAGCTCTCTTCCCGTACTCTCCACATCTTTATGTATAACATCGGGAATGACGGACATCCGTGCCTCCACTCTTACGACGTTTTCCTTGTTTTTTTTTTCTTATTCTTCTTATTTTGTGCAGGCTGCGTTTTTGAGATGTTATTCCCATTCTAAAATATGTGCCGTCGTCACCTATGCCAGATTTTTGCAATATATCCCACGAAGTAATTCACTGCCTGACGTTTTCCTGCACGCCAATCATGTATAAGGGAGTTCTGATTAAAAACTGCTTTTATTTTCAATAAAATTAACGCCTCCATCGCGCCCCGCGAGAGGGGATCGTGCAACGAAGCTGCGAGCGCATCAGATGCTTGCAAGGCGCACCGAACGGATCTTTATTTTATTTTATTAGATTTATCTGTGAAAACGCCGGCCAGCGTGACTGTGCTGCCGTACCTATGTTTATACAATATTTATTGCAATGTGCATGGCACAGCACGCACGCACACGCGAAAAAAAAAAGAATTAGAATGAGCACCACTGCTCGGGCCACGCTGGCCGTGCCCGCCGCGCGCCGGCTGCCCCAATGGTTAGGCACGCCAGCGCCACCGCTGCTTTCCATGCGAGAGGGGACACCGGTTTGCACGGCGCGCCCGCTCTGGTCGCGCCACTCAAAATATTCTAGTACACTCTACTGTAGTCTCGTGCGGTCTCGGTCTCGTGCTCGCTCTTGAATGATCTCGGAATGATCACGAGATGGCGCTGCGGTGCTGCTTAGCTAGTACGTGAATTGATCAATAGATGGCGCTGCGGCGCTCGCTGTTTCGTTGTCGCGTCGTAGCCACGCTCGCGCTCGCCCTCGGCGCGTGCCTCCCGGCGCGCGAGCTCTCTCACTCTTCCATCTGCTTTCTTGTGAGAGAGAGAGAGAGAGAGACAGACAGAGAGAGAGAGCGAAAGGCGCGCGTTGACTTTGGAAACGCTCTTTCTTCGATGAACGCTCTACCAGCTCGCAAAGAAGGAGAACGCGCCCTCACCCGCGAGAGACAACGTTGACGCAGGCAGCGTCTTCTAGCGAGTTTCTTGATTGAAAAATATCGACTGCTCGCGCTGGAGAACCGTTCACCGACCACCCATATATATATATATATATATATATATATATATATATATATATATATATATATATATATATATATATATAGGCACTGGATCTTGACTTGCAATGAAGTGCCGGTGGGAGATTTCACTTGTGCGTAGTTGAACCATAAGGATTCGTAGCGTGCGCGTTAGCTAAATTAATCCGGAACTCGGCACGATCCACGATGAACATCCGGAGCTTCGCCCACTCATCATCATTCACTCCGTGGATATGCTGTGGATTTTTTTCGCTTGTGCTCGTTTGTGCGTTTTGCCCCGCCCCAGTGGTCTAGTGGCTGTCACTTGGCTGCTGATCCGAATCGCTGCCGCGGCTGTATTTCACTGGGGGGAAATTCTAGAGGGGGCCCTTGTACTGCGCGTCGTCGGTGCACGTTGAAAAACCCCAGGTGGCTGAAATTTCCGGAGCCCTCCAGTACGGCATCTGTCATAATCGTATATCGCGCTTTTGGGACGTAAAACCCCGGAAATATTACTGTCGTTTGTGCGTTTGGCTGGAACACTTCTTGTTGCCATTTACGTGCGACACGTACAGGCCGACACACCGAACCAATGCCGATCGGGCCGGCGTAGGCACACATGATCATCGCATATCGGCGCCCAACTTCGCGTACTCTGCAAATAAATAGGCCGGAAGACTGACTGTAGTCTCCACGGCACAGGCGCGGCTGTCTGCAATGTGCAGGCGAGTTTTTTACACCCGGGCAAGCCTCGAAGAAGGCTGTGCACTCAAGCACAAGAGACCATTCGTCGGAATGCTTTGAGCGGTTGGTTTATATCCCGTTGACCGGGGGGGGGGGGGGGGGGGTATATATTGCTCAAACAGTAGGGTGCCTTAACACACGGACTACAAAGCACCGTTATCGTAGAGGAAAAAAAAAAAAAGCTACATTCCGGTCATCTGGCGTTGCGCTGCAAAGGCTACGGCTGCTCATTCGAAATGCACAAAACCAAGATGAATGCAGGCCGAAAGGAAGATTGACGAGAGAGAGACTGGATCACCGCATGTTTGGCGTGTAAATGTTTGCCATTGCCTGCGAATTTCCGCGCTGTGTTTCTCATATCATCTGTAACAAACCAGACCGCCACAATGAGTTCGTAAAGGAAATTGACGTGGCCTGGGAAGTACTTGTGTCAAAAAGGGGCGTATATATAATGTAATACTTTCACGTTGTTTTACTAAAGAGAGGAGACGTTACCCAATGCTGGTATTGTGCAACTAAACCCGGTATGCTTCACGCAGCAGGCTTGAGACAGCATGTCCTATGGACTCTTTGCCAATGAAACGTTCGCATTTCCTTTGCTTTCTTTTTTTTTTTTTGTCGTTGTTACACATTTTGCTAGAATGAACCCAACAAACTCATCAACGGGTTTGTTGGGTTCATGTCTAAGAGCTCGCCACCGCTCTCGTGTAAGAGTTTGATGAAACGAACTTGAGCGGTGGCGTAGAGATGGAGCATCCGACACGCCTGCAAAAGGACCATGGTTCGAATCTCGGTGCCAGGCAGGGCAATTCTCCTCAGGAATAGAGGGGAAAAAATCCGCGCAGAAGGCTTGGGGTGCGGCCTGATCCAGGTGACGCACTCCCTCAACGGAGCAGGATATTTGCCACCCTGGTGCAGTAGTGGCTGCAACCCCCAGTGAATACGACAGTTGCCCTCGGCCCCCAGCGGCTGCAAAGCATTTTGCCACGGCGGCGTTCAGACATGTGGCGTAGCAGAGGGTGCTAAAAGCAGGGTGCGTCATTGGAATCATGCCCTGGCAATATTTAACGCGAGAACTTAATCTAGCGGTGCTGTTTGAGGAATTAGCTGCAATTGAATATGGTGTAATCGGTAGTGAGGTTAGGAGGACAGGCGAGGCCTTTGAAATTGTGAGAAGTGGACACGTCCCGTGTTACCGTGGTCTAGTGAACAGAACTATGAGATGGATTTCTGGTCAACGAAGTTATAGCTGGTGACATCGATTAATACTGTAGCATTAACGAGAGGACACCTATAAAGCTTAGGAGGTAAAAATTAAAATGTGTTTCGGGGCTACGCGCCTACGTCCATGCAGATATGAGGACCAGATAGCTGAACGCTTCTTTGAAGACGTGGCATCGGCGATGTCTCAAGCAAAGACATAGTACACCTGGCCTGGTTCTTTGGATTTTACCCGATTCTTACACTCGATATTGTTTCAGGAAAATCGTTATCAGGAGAACCGATGTTCGATGAGCTCTAACCGAGGAGGCAGGCCTCAGGGTTCAAGAAATCGACGATAATCTTCCACGCATTATCACGAAGTCTGCAATAGAAGGAGGAGGTAAGATCGCTAAACAGGATATACTAGTAAACTTTCCCAGGAGACGAAAGAGTTGACTAAGAAACGGCAAAATGTCACAGTATATGACCCATCTGACAGAATAGAGCTAGCGAAACTTTCAAAGTTAATCAATAAGCGTAAGACATGCGAAAGTATAATATGTGAATTGAGCATACTGTAAAGAACAGGGGCGGCCTGAAAGCGGTGAAAAAACGTCTAGGCATAGGCAAAAGTCAGGCATATGCACTTAGAGACAAGCAAAGCAATTTCATCACAAATATGGATAAGCTAGTTACAGTAGGCGGGGAGTTCTATACAGAGATCTGTACGGTAGCCGCGACATTTAGGATAGTGACTGACGAGGAAGTAATCCGGAAGATGTAGACATCCCTCTAGCAATGACTGACGAAGTAAAGAAAGCTTTGAAGGAAATCCAAGCGGATAAAGCACCTGGAGAGGATCAGGTAACAGCAGATCTCTTGAACGACGGTGGGCAGATTATACTACAAGAACTGGCCAACCTGTACTCAATGCGTAATGAACGCGAGGGTACCGGAATCCTGGAAGAAAGTGAATGTCATCCTAATCCAAGATAAAGGTGACACGAAAGACTGGAAAAATTACAGGCTGATCAACCTACTGCCATTTGAATACAGTGTAATTACCAAGGTAATCACCCATAGAATTGGTGCCACTTCAGATTTCAGTTAAGCAGACGAACAAGCAGGGTTTCGTGAACCCTGTTCATCAGTAAACCAAATTCGCACGATAAATGAAGCGATATAGAAATGTACGTAGTATAACCAACCCCTGTACATAGCCTTCATAAACTGCGAGAAAGCATTTAACTTGATTGAAACCTCAGAAGTCATGCAGGCATCGCTGACTCAAGGCGTAGACGAGAATTACCTAAGAATATAGTAGAATATATGTATATCTACAAAGGCTCCACGGCCACCATAGTCTTCCATAAGGAGAGCAGTAAAATACCTATAAGGAAAGGCGCAAGACAAGGGGACACAATCTCTGCGATGTTTTTCACAGAAGGTTAACATGAGGTGTATTTAGAACATTGGATGTAAGTGTTAATGGCGAATACCATAACCTCAGATTTGCTGATGACATTGCCTTGATAAGTAACTCGAAGGTCGAATTGCAAAGCATCATTATTGAACTAGGCAGGCAAAGTTGAACGGTGGGTCAGAAAATTAATGATCAGAAAACTAAGGTAATGTTCAATAAATAGCCTTGGACGAGTACAGCGGTTTGAGACACTGGCACTGGAAGTGGTAATCGAATATATCTACTTAGGCCATGTATACTGACCCCTGATCTGAACCATGATGCTAAGATCATTCGAAGAATTAGAATGGGGTGGAGTGCATTCGGCAGGAATTTTCAGATAATGAATGGCAGTCGACCATAGTGCTCCTCAAGAGGAAAGCGGGCAAGAAACGTGGAGGCTCTCAAAAAGGGTTGAATTTATATTGAGCATGACGCAGCGAGCAATGGAGCTGAAAATTATAGGTGTAAAGTTAAGGCGCAGGAATAGAGCGGAGTGGGTCAGGGAACAAACTCATCTTATCACGTCTTACTAGAAATCAAGAGGGAGAAAGTTAGGCAGGTGAATGAGATCAATAAGTTTGCAGGGATGACGTGGTCGCCGTTCGCACAAGACTGCGATAATTGGAGATCTGTGGGAGGGTCGGGTCATTTGCCCTGCAGTGGGCTTAGACGGGTTGATGATGACAATATTGCCTTGATTATATATTATGCTTATTATTTCTGACTACATGTGCTTCATAAAGGCTTTTCCCACCAAGTTCTAGCAAGATTTTTTTTTTTCTTTTTCTTGTGTGTGGTGTCGGGAAACCAGTCCACGGTAATTCCCGGTTTACTTCTTATGAGAGGTCTCGCTTAAGAAAAAAAAAATGGAGAGGAAAATCGCTTGATCTCCGCGCCATTCTGTAGTTCCCGATGCATAATTTCGTCAGTGTGAGAAGGTAACGCTCCGTAAGGTGCTGAGCTCGCCGCAATGCTCTTTTGTTCGTTGGAAATGATTTCTGGCATTACCGCCTGTCGTCGAAAAATCGCATTATCCGGAGTAATCTCCAAAGCGTATGAAAACATGCTTACTCAGTCATATACTGTACTTCAGCACTGCGTTTTGTGCATGTTGTAACATGAAAATAAAATTTGACTTGGCACGAAACTTGTGAGCAATTAAAGTGTGGTGAGCGTGAGAACACGCCCACCCGAGTTTGTGTTTATATTCTCACGTTCACAACCATACGCACGGACGTCTCCTCTGGTTGTCAGTCCTTCCGCCGCATGTTCTCTACAAAAGCTTCCTGTGCCGTCTCAGTGATACTGCTCCACATAACTTGCGCATTATGCGCAGAAGCATCACTTTACACCTCACAAGTTGCAGTTAACACACTTTCAGCAACTTCAGTACAGCTCCTCAGTTCTCGCTCAAATTTCTTTTCTTTTGATGTCCGTAAAGAAGGTCTTTTAGAAGCTCTGAAATCCGAAAGGAAGAAATATAGAACGCATTAAGCAATATCGTATCAACAAAATCATTGTATGTATGTAATTACCGCAAATCAATGTTTCCCAGTAAAGTTAAATCACCATAACAGCAGTTAGCGCGCTCTTTCATAAGTTGGATAACGACGTGGCGTGCTCTCGCAACTCACAGACGTACTTTCGAATACTTGCCATGAAAACAGGAAGACGAGGGATACTGGAAGCCGAACTGTGTACATCTGGGGAATAATAATAATTGCCGAAGCTTTACGCGTCAAAACCACGATTTGATTATGAGGAACACCGTAGGGGAACGTATCCGGAAATTTCGACCACCTGGTGTTTATTAAGGTCCACTGAGAGCGCACAGTGCACGGGCCCCTAGCATTTCCGCCTCCTTCGATAGTGTAACTGCCGCGGCCAGAATCTATCTTGGGCCTTCAGGGACGGCGCCTGGCTTGGCGGAATCGAACTTGGGTCTTGGTGCCTGACTGCCGGGACCAGGCTCCATAACCACTCTAACCATTGCGGTAGACGTGCACCCTGAGGGAGTCACAGAAAATAGATGAGTAATTGCTAATTGCGTAAGATTTTGGAAGGGAAATACCCTACATATGGTTTATTAAACACGTTTACTTGCATGTCTGTAATAAACTGCAGTCGGTAATTGGAGCTGTTGACGTCTGGGGCTGTTCTCGTATGAGTACCCGCATGAAAGTTAACATGTTGCTGGGCGAGTTCGAGACGTGTGGACGCGAACACGTTCACATGCAATGGTAAAACGCAACAAATGAACGGTCCTCACAAGGCGCCCTGTGAAGACTGTTCATTCGTGTATTTTAATAGGCTTACATGTGTATGTGTTCGTTCCTGCACGTTCGTTCCAATACCCGTACGATTTCGTTTGAATGGCCGTATATTGCCGCTCGAATTCCCGGATGTTCTCGTTTGCTTATGCAGATGATCTCGTTCGGGTGCCCGGATAACGGCTCTGGATTTTGGCTCATTGAAGATCGCGCCGACAAAACGGCAGCGAAAAGCATTTCAGGCTTAAAAATCGGACGTCGTGCATATTTACCGAGTATGAATGGAAGCCGCTCCTGTTTTTTGACTGCACGGAGCTCAGCCATCAAACGCCATCATCAAGGCTTTGCAAGCAACGCCGCGTTGCTTGCAAAAACGGCGACCGTTTTTAGCAACGCTGCATGCTCGCCGAAGCGGAGCGACCGTTACGTAATGCTCGGAAGGTGCTTTCCGTTTTAGTTCGTGCACTTCCTGGTTTTTTTCGCGCTCTGTAGTGTACCGCCCACTGTTTTTTCTTCATCCTTTTTTTTTTTTTGTTACCTTCTATATCTTTTCCTTTACGGGCCGTAATCCACGCCATCTCGGTCCGCGGAAACTTCACTTCCGTCGTGACCCGGCTGCCAGCTCAAGCAGCCTGCGCGGACACGTGCAGCTATTGGAGGCATCATATCCTCTGCTCGCGTTCCTCTCTCTGCATTATTTCAGGCCCGCTGGTTTGCGAGAAGACTGTATGTGGTATACGTTCAATGCCCCAGGCATAGTGTAAGTCTTAACCCGTTCCTTCGACCCGACAGCTGATAGTCGTCGTGAAGCGTTGGTGCCGAGCTTAGCTTATAGGGTTCCGCTGAGAAACTGCGCGCGAAACTTCCTCGCCTGTCGTTCTCACGTTTGCCGCACTGCCGTGCAGGTGGGAAGTCTGTTCTTTTCCTTTTTCTTCTGGTTTCAACGCCGGGCGTGTCAGTGTATATCCATCATACCTTACGGCTCCGATGCTGTTACTATTTTGTTTGTCGTTTAATTCGGCCTCGTCCGCGTGCTGGCTTTTACACGCGACTTTTACCCACGAATTGTAATTGGCCACGCTGAAGGCGACGTAAAATACGCTAGATGAAGGAGAAAAAGAAAGCTGTAAATTGAAAGGCAGACATAACGACATCTTATGAAAGGGAAAAAGCGGCACCCACTTGTTTGTAGCACAAAGCCACCAGGTATTTCTCAGAAACGAGAGCTTTAAATGTTCACGACAGGTCCATCGTGGGAAGGGGATCGAACCCATGGCCAACGCTTTTTGAGGGTGGTCGCCTCTGTCCATCGGGATATAACCGGAAGGCTAACCATTCTCTCTCACTACCTGTTCATTTCTTTTTCTTTTTTTGCACGTTTTAGTGCGACCTACGGGTTCCAGGTTGTGTAGGCAGACCCTACTGCCATGGGCAGTTCTGCTTGCTACGACACTGCAGGCCTGGCTACTCTTTGTCTGAATACAAATAAATTATTGGAAGCGTAAGGGTGAATTTATCGACAACTCCAAGCGTATATGGTCATAGACATTTCTAAGCAATACGTTCTGAGACCTGGAATGCGGCAAGTACAATAGTTTTGATACGAACTAATTCACTGCACCGTTTCAAGGTGAAATGTCACAAGACACTTGGGAGAAAGGAGGGGGGGGGGGGGGTTTAATGAACAGGCTTTGCAAGTATTTGAAGTAATTACACCTGTCCTGAACCCGGCACTTCGTCGTCGTCGTTTCTTCATCCTGGAAGGGCGGCTTGCGCGCCAAGCACGAGGCGTGCCCGTCATGCCAGCTAGCGGAAGCGATCACTTCGCTGGGCGCGTGCCGACGGAAAGTTTATCTTCGACTCGTGAATCGAATCGAGCAAGCCGGCTGTTCTGCCACCTTTCCTTCCTGACCCCCGACGACGTGGTCTCTCCGATCAACGCGGTCCCGCCTCGGGGCAACCCGATCGGACGAAGAGAAAGAAGTCATCGTCGCGTCGCTGCCGAACGCAGACGCGTCACAACCTCAGGTCTTTCGGTCTACTACGACACGTCGACGCGCCGGGCAAATCCCACGGAGAGGGATGCTCTTTCGGCGGAACCACTGACGTCTTTCCCGAGCCTGCGAGAGCGCAGTAGGTCGCCGTGCTTCCAGGCCGTGATCATCGCGATCTCTTCTCCGCCGCCGGAGGGCCACTTGCGGCAAGGCTCGCTGCTGTTGACGGTTGTTCTTGTTGCATTGCGCCGGTGCGCCGCGCATGCGGGGAGAGAGGGTGGTTTCATTCGGCGCTCTTCGCCGACTGACTGACTTTACTGACGGACTGGAGCGAGGTCGGCTTTTCAGTAGCTAGCGGCGTGAGCCGCGAAATACGAAGGCGATGTCGCTGAGCAAGTTCCTGTGCGCGTCGGTGCCGTACAACTGCTACGAGATTGGACACACGTGGACGCCGCACTGTGGCAAGGCGTGCTTCGACGTCTGGTACAACACGTTCACAAGGGCGGTGAAGCTGTACGGAGTCCTCTATCTGGTGAGTGCTGGGGCCGGTCAAGGTGGGCGCCGGGTGCCGAACAGTGGGCGTGACTCTTGGTGTATAATTTTCGTGGGACGCGTGTTTTCTGGAAAGCGTTGGGCGTCGAAGCGCTGCATTTGGTGTATTATGAAAATGCGTTTGTAAATCTTGTGATTGTCTATACCATATACCATCTATGCTGCCAGAATGTCGCGTTCTAACCGGTGGTGGGTGTATGCGTTGTCTGTTCCCTGTGTGTGTTTGCTTTCGTGTCATATTTCTACGCGCAACACCGCACGTCTTAATCACGAACCGACAAGACCAAGTGGAAGCGCTATAGCTCTCTGTTCCCATCCTCTCATATCTGTGGGGCCCAACTGTTTCTACTATATTTACGATGTTTCTAAACATAAGGCGTCGCCGCATTTATGCTCGCAGCTGGTTTACGTCGAAGGACATATAGCTAGTGAGCAGTGGGCCTTATTTATTTTTTTTTAAATAACGTGACAACTTGCGTAATTGCAAATGGTCTATCCTAACCCTGTAGGTGGTGGTGGCCTATTTCTGTTTATTCGGCAAAGCGGGCGAAACACGCCAATGTAATCCTTGTGCCAAACAATCCAAAGACATCTCACGCGTGCTTGAAACCATACCGTGCTTGTGGACGTTTGTGTGAATTCCTCTCTCCAAGGATGAAAGCAACAGCGGTTCGCAAAACATATTATTATAGTAGTAGTGGGTATTCTGCCGAGCAGCTATGACTATAGAAGTGTGTTTGGACCATGACGAACTCGTAAACCCCTCGAGGCTCGTTAATTCAAAACTCATTAATTCGAATTTTTCGATACTTCGAACTGAGTGCCGCGGTCCGGCCAAGCTCCATAGAACTCAGTGTACTAATTAGTTCGTATAGATCAAGCTACGAATGTGAGGACAAAAATTTCACAATATGAGTCGGGTTCATTGGCCACACCCCTCAACTTTCCGCCAAAATTTACTGATGAAAAAACCAGAAATCGGAATAGAATTGTCTTCGGCGTAACCTTCTGTGGCGACTGATCACTGACCTTGCGATACAAAGCAGAGACCTGCAGGTTTGATTTCTGGATGCGCGACCGCGTGCAAAGACGGAAAAGAGATGCAAAGCATAGCCGTGTCCTTAGGTTTTGCTGCACGTTAAAGAATGACAAGTAATCAAAATTAATCCGGTCCCTCGCTGTGGCGTTCCGCTTAATCATACCGGTGTTTTGGTTTGTAAAACTGCAGAATAAAAAAAAAAGTATGACAGCACGGTGCCCGGGGCTGCTGTCTTTGCGCCGGCAGTGCTGCAGTGCGCATGCGCCCTGAATGTGTAGAAATCAGTCTAAATGTCGACGGCAACTGTAGCAAACAATCGAACCAACCGCTGCGACGTATATTTGATCATTTTTATTTTGCTACAGCACGATGAAGACGAAGAATACAGCGAAGGCACACAAGCGACGTGGCAGAGCGCTGACTACCAACCGTGACATATTTGATCGCGTTTTCTCGAATGCGGTTTACAAATGGAACTCGTTTCGAGTGTCGTGTGTGGCGGAAGTTCGGGGCGTGATGATAACTGTTGCAATGAAAACTGCTGGTGAAACTAACGTCGTCTTCGACTACTTCTGTTAGCATGTTTCCTGTTGTATGTTTGTTTTTTGTGGGGTTTAACGTCCCAAAACCAGCTCTGATTATGAGAGAGGCCGTAGTGGAGGGCTCCGGAAATTTCGACCACCTGAGGTGTTTTAACGTGCACCGACATCGCACAGTACACGGGCCTCAACATTTCGCCTTCATCGAAATGCAGCCACCACAGCCGGGATTCGATCCCGCGACCCTCGGATCAGCAGCCGAGTACCGTAGCCACTAGACCACCGTAGCGGGACTAGCATGTTTCCTGATAACCTAGTAACTAACAGGCTTTGCGGGAGGTCACTGGTCACGGCATACCAGCGTACGCTATTTGACTACGTATGACTTCATGCAATGAGCCATCTGAGATAGTCATGCAGATAGACGCCGTCTGATACCATTAGTTACATGCCATCAATACAGATTCCTTGAAGCGAAAAGCTCAGGCTTTTCTTACCTTTAAGGGTACCCTATTAAATACCACCACGGCCGCTACATATATATAGAACGCTGCTCTGTGTAGCGGCCGTGGTACCACTGTAGGTCTCACAGTGCGCAGCCCCACTGAGGGGCGAATCATAATTCCTCATAGTCGATGTAAATGAAAGAGAAGATACTCGAACGTTTTGTACAGGTTCCTTCATAATGAACTGCGTTTTGCCTCGCGTCAAGAGGAAGTATGGCGCAGAGCAGCCCTGCACGAAGTGAGTCACACAAATGAATTACACAGGAGCGCACACGCTTCAGGAACGGCATGCCCAGTCGGAGAATTATTTACGTTTATTCAATTCAAACGCAGGTCTGCAGAGTGTCCGTTAAAAAAAAAAAAAAAAAAGAGGTGGGGGGTGGGGAGTAAGGGCGTGAAGAGATAAGTAGAACAGAGTTTAAAAACGCCGCGTTTTAAATAACGAGAGAAATGAACGAGACGTTTCAGTAAGGCCACAAAAAGAAAGTTATCAGTACTGTGATCGCGTATGTTTCTCTTTTACCTCACGCCCGCTTTGTGCCCGCTTCGAAGACAAAACGGTATGCCGCATGCGTGAATTTTTGGACAGTGTAAATGTGAGAGAAGACTCACGGAGTTCACACGCTCGCAGAGGGAGAGAGGGGCAAACCTCCGATGATCTTCGCTCGATCGCCATTACGTGTTCGGCTTCCGACGTGAGAGCGGAACGAGGAATAAATAAAAGAAAACAGAGAGAGAGGAAAAGAGAAGATGACCGCGTGAGTGCCAGCCGACGAAAACGGGGTCACCTGCGCCACACCATGGCCGCGGCGCGCGTGAAGGAAGAAGGCACGCGCATCGCAGACGGCACCCCAAAAAAAGGTGCCCGCTGACCTTGGCCGCTCATGTGCGCCATCATGCCTGAAGAAGCATCCTGGTTTCCCGGGCAGCGAGTGGTGTGTGTGTGTGTGTGTGTGTGTGTGTGTGTGTGTGTGTGTAAGCTTGCAGTACACACTCACGCATTCCGGGACCCCTTGCCGCGATTTCCAATGCGTAAGCCGCGCACCTTATGTCACGCATGATTTGGCTGCGCGCCGCCGCCGGCGCGTTGTTTCCTCGTGCGTGGATGTGGAAGCGGCCACCTTGAACTTGCGCATATACGTCATGCCTTACGTAGGCTACACTGCGTATGCAGCGTGTACGCTGTGCAGCCTGAAATGTACCGGGTGTTTCTGGAAGTGTGCCCATGGGCAGTATGCGATGGTTTATTCGTCCGCAGCCGGTCTCGATCGTGATAACGTAGTACGTGACACCTTCTGGCAAGAAGAGTGTTCCACACTCGCTGCCATGGCTACGAGTGGCGCTGGCTAACGCTTCCTAGGGGTAAAATGTACTATTGTGAGCAATATAAAAGGGAACACAGGAACGAGCGGCAAACAGCCTGAAATCGACTCGGAGCGATACGCGGATGGCGCTGTGAAAAACCAAGTGGAAAAGGGGGCGCTCTTCCACTAACTGAGGGCGCTCCCACCACGCTGGCGTTTCTACAACGCATCCAGTTTCACCGATAACACGGTCATCCGATATTCGATAGGACGCGGTAATTGTCGCAGTGACATGCAGCGATTCGTTACCTTTTTTTCTTTTTCTTTTTTCTTCACACAAGCGCTTGGTGCAACGCCAAGTCCTGCACTTTGTACAGAAAAACGCACGGCAGGAGTGCCAACAGTTGTAAGAACAGCCTTTCCCTCTCCACTATGTTTCCGACGGTTGCCACCACGTATCACCGATATCTGGGTTTCAGGCTGCTTGCCACGCTTTCCTGTGTTCCCCTTCATATTGCTCACGATAGTACAGAAATACCCAATAAAGTGCACGATGGAACGGCCGCAGCTGCAGTTGGTAGAGCATCGGACGCGTTACCCAGAGGTTGTGGGTTCGGTCCCCACCGACTGCTGGTGTGTTTGCTATTATGAGGCGCGTACGCCCCCTTGTGGAGAGCTCCAGAGCGATATTGATCAACTGGGGTTCTTTGAAATGTGCATCTAATTCTAGGTACGCGGGTGTTTTCTGCATTTCCCTCCACCGAATTCGAAGCGGCCGCAGTAGTTGGGACTTGATCACGTGACTTCGAACTTCGCTAGCCAACACTCGAGCCGCTAAGCTACAACGACGGGTCTAATCATAACTGCAAAAACAAAAAAGAGAGCATGTCATTCTTCACAACGCAACGCAATGCCACTTGAGTACTCTAACCTTAACATCCCACTTAAGCGTAAATGGAATTTAGATGCGACGACAGGGGCGCTCGCGGAAAGCCCGTGCACACAATTCGTGAATACAGTCTGGGCCTAATTACGCTGTTTCCGTCGCGGGTTTTGGCAAGAAGGATAACGGCGTTTCTCCGGGAATAGTTGAAACAATGCTCATGCTCTAAAGTCCGCTACCAGCCTTTTTGTCCGTGTCTGCACGCGCAACCTCTCTCGCTCACTCTGTCTCTTTTGTTGAGGACATGACCTGCATCCCAGTAGTGCATAGGAACGCATGTCGTCGGATGACGGCTTGAATGATGAATTTGGCCAGTGTCACGTGACAGAGGAACAGCCGGTAATATCGCTTCAAGCGCAAGGTGAAAACGAGCCTGCTGAATCGTCGTCGTGTTTGGCTGGGCTATATAGTATAAAGTAGCAAGACACAATAATGGAAGTGCCATGGTTTGAGTATGACCAGGGTCCCTCAATACTTCTGATAATATTGAGGGACCCTGGCTTTAGCCAGAGACGCAGCACGTGCCTGCCTGTGCGTGTTTGAGCGTGATGGGAAGTACCGGGACTGTATCATATAGCTATAGCGCCTAAAAAGCTAAATAGCGGTGGCCAATGCCAGTCGCCATCCTGTTACTTCTCTAACAGATGAAAGCGGGTCAAGACGACAACGTGCGTCTGTTAAACACTAAATGTTGGCTGAAGGCATGGGTTCTATCATTTGCATCAAGGGGGTAAATGAGTGAACGCGTTGAGAGCTTTATTTCCTGAGCTTTATAACAATTTTGTCTATGGTTATACCGCCATCTGAAGGTACTTGTTATGCGAAAAAGTTCGTGATTTAATGCCGAACGAACCAAAATTTCTGTAGAATTTTCATAAATGTGTGAATGAATTGACCACAGTAGTGCAATTTGATTCTTAGAAAGACACGTTCTTTTTTTTTTTTCTCCTACTAATGATCAATTGACCACAAAAACCAAACGCCATTGAAATGAATGTGCGTAAGTGAGCAATATCCGAAAACCTGCGGGCACGTCTCTTCACGAGCCCTGTTTTACTTAGCCAAGACGGTGGATTGTGCACTGTAGAATTGTAACTGAACTGTCAATACACGGAGAAATGACTGGAGCTCTTATCACCCTGCTGACTCCTTCTACAGCAACGTCCCTCTTCCTCTATATGTTGCCTTTCTCGCAGAGGAAAGTTCAATTACAGGCTGGGACGACTTTTGATCACTGCCCTCTATAAGCGAGTACCTGTGTATATGTGCACCTTTGGATAATCGCACAAGCACGGCATTACAAAAGTACTGAGACCCGTTTACAACGAATGCCTTAAGTTATTATTTTAACGTGCAGTTGCACATAATTACACCGAATCGGTTTGAGTCTTCATCGGTTTGAGTCAGCGTAACGTCGCTTCGGCTAGCAGCCGTAGGTGTCTGTTTAGTAATAAGAGTCTCGGGAAAGAGAGAGAGAGGGAGTGTGTGTGTGTGTGTGTGTGTGTTTTGAGAGAGAAAGAGAGAAACTCCGGCGATGGCAACAGCACAAATGCAGGACGCACCAAAAATGAAGTGCGCGGCATGAGGGAAGTTCTTTTTTCACACATTATGAAATCAGCGAAGTAACTCTTCTCAGCGCCTCCTGGATCCTTTTAGCGCCAGTTGGGCAAGAGCGAGCGTGAGAACTTGGCTAATAAGGCGCTTCGGTGTATATTGAATCGGTTTGTACCAATAAGGTGCTATTGTCGCTGAGGTGGTATTGCGTGCGGGCCCGCAGGCCCCACAATCGTATCATGCTTTTGACACGTAAAACCTTAGCGATTAGTATTAGTTGACTTTTGTATTCTCGTAATTTCGCTGTAATATAGCTATAATAGATAAATGTACACGAAAAAAAAATGTTAATTTAGAGTCGAATTACTTCAAATCAAAGCACCAGCGCTTGCAGTTCGTCAGTGTGACGTTCTTATCGGTATATATACAGACTCTGGAGTGCAGTAAATTCTTTTCATTCGGCTTACGTAAAGTGCAACGTGGTATGTAATTAGTGACTGGGAGCTAATGTACCCGTCTTCCACCTTTGGGTGACGAGAATAGCACTTTTTCTTCCTTGCTTTCTATTATTTCTATCATAGAAGAGAAATCGACGAGTACAGCCCAGATTATTCTTCTATTTAGCATCTATTCAACAGAACTTCCTGAATGTCCGGCTCGCACCTTGCTGGCATCTCTATCGTCAGTTTTCCTGTGACACCATTATGTGGCAAACCTTCTGATCTTCTACTCAAACAAAACTGTCACGACTCACGACCTCGGCACACTACGTTGTCAAGGGTGCCTGCGTTGATTTTAGGCAGTGACAGTTATTCACAGGGGTATTACGATTATAGACGCGCATCGCACGGCGCAAGAAGCGCGGGCCACACAGTTTCTCGGCGTTATAGCACACAAATATGGCGGCCACGACGACGTCGACTCGCACCGTCTGTTTAAAACTATCTGATGGGCTAGTTTGTTGTTTATATCAGCGCGTGGCTGCGCATAGTAGAAATAAGGACGACACAGGCCATATAATGACACACATCAGCGCTTATGTGTGCCTATTCTTTTTCTGTGTCGTCCTCGTTTCTTATGTACGCTACCATAAGTTAGCACCATCTGCACTGACTGTAAAGTGTCGCTGAACTACGCAAGGGCAATGTAAAGGGGCCAATATCCACTAGGCAGCATCTGAAAAGCTGAACAGTTGCATATACTAGAGTAGTCCTCCAGAGAGGGACATAATTTAGAGAGAGAGAGGAACAATTTTGAGTCCGGCAAGTTTTCGGGGTGGGCCAAACTCCACAAAGGTGTCGTCCAGCAGCCCATGGGCCCTGGTGGCGCCTTCGGCCTGCTGAGCAGCCCGTAGTTTGTCTTGGATAGCAGAACTGAGCAGCGTGGTTTCCCACCACCCCAGGTCCGAGGCTGCGATCCGGCTATGGGTCTTCATGGACGTGCCTCGATCGCTCGCGCCCGGGTGGGTGCGCCAGAGGCTCGGCCTGTGAAATCTCGAGCCATCTCGTGCGCAGTCTCGTTGCCCGGCAAGGCCGAGAGAGCGGGAACCCACAGTAGACATATACCGAGGGGTCGGGACATTAGTAAGGACTCGGAGTGCTTCCGGCGATAGGCTTCCGTTAGCGCATTTCCTCGCTGCTGCATATACGAGTCGTTACTTATTACCCACTTCAGCTGCAGCGGCGGCAATGGCTGCCATCTTCTGCAAGTTCTCCAGAGAATAAAAAGAGCAAGAGAGGGTGTTGACTACTCTGTTCATATACAGTACACGCCGGAATAGTCCTGCATAAGGGCTAGTTCTGCAATGTAAGAGATAGCGAAGAGGCTACCCACGATCTGCGAAGTGAATTCGATGAGGCTATGGACCATATATCGCTCATCATGTGTAGACGTAAGGAAGCGAGTGGGGTCATTGAGAAGATCGACACGGCAACGCGCATTCGCCTCTACCCCGCTCGCCTATATACACCACGGAGTCCTTATGTAATCTGTGGGTTATACATTCGCTTCTGACCAATAATGGCCGCTGTGTTGCTACACAGAAGATTGCGACTTGAACGCCCCTGCCGGAACCTTTGGAGTAACCGCGCTCCGGAAGTGCATCAGGAAGTGGAAACAGCGTGTGACAGCCACAGAGAAAGCGTGCAGAATGATATACGCGTGCAGTGAATGTCGGGAGCCCATATATCCCGACAGGATATTTATAGCTCTATCCGGTCAGGATTATAAGAAATTATATGAGCCATATATACCAATGTACCAGGTGACGTTTCGACCTCCGTAATATCCAACACGCTTCTAAGCCCGTGTCCTGCTCATCCGACGCTTGTTGCTGATGCGGCGATGAAAGTCAATGTGCTTCGTGCGAGCGACAGCCCTGAAATCGCGGCCGAACGTGGAATGAGCGTCAATCGATTAGTTTTCCATTGAATAAATGAAAGCGCTGGTAGGTTCGTTATAGCCGAACGTTTCTTCTTTTAGATCGCCTTAACCTCTATGTAGCCCCGCCACGGTGGTCCGGTGGTTATGGCACTCGGCTGCTGATCCGAGGGTCGCGGGATCGAATCCCGGCCGCGGCGGCGTCATTTCGATGGAAGCGATATGTCGAGGCCCTTGTACTGTGCAATGTTAGCGCGCGTTAAAGAACGCCAGGTGGTCGAAATTTCCAGATCTCTCCACTACGGCGTCTCTAATAATCAGATCGTGGTTTTGAGACGTAAAGCCCCAGATATCAAATCATTAACCACTATACATATTGTACTTATTCCCTTTATGATGACCGCTTCTTATTGCGCAATGTAAGCTCCTTAGGCGAACACGCAAAAGGTGAATTAATATACATAAAGAAGCTATAGGTAAAGGAACTGTAGTACTGTTATTTGTCGCAGTCCGCATGCGGGCTCATAAAAAACGTGACTTGTAAAGATGGAATTTACAAGTCGGTCGTTACTTGGTTATAGAGCAGTATCCAATATCTACATGAGACTTAAACCTTTTTTTACCACATACATGTAAAGGGACATTGCGACATTCACTGTTACACAATTCGCACCGCTACTTTTGCCTATACCTTGAGTGTTTCAGAGCAGCCTGAGGGAAATCCTCGAAGCTGCGTGCTCTGACGTCACTAGCACAGCAGCGGCGCACGTAGCAGTGTTTTGACGTACAGCCAGCTTTTTCCGATTGGGGGGGGGGGGGGGGGCATGGGTCCCACTTAACGTTTATTGAAAACGAGAGGCAACCCTTAAAGGCCAGCCATGGCGCACTATATATATATATATATATATATATATATAACGAAAGGGAAGGGGTCAACGGCTCGTTCTTTATTTGTTAGAAACAATTTAATGAGCAAACAGACAATGAAGCCAAAGCATAGGGGAAGTTACTTGTGGTATTGTAATTGTGGAGAAAGTAGAAAGGAATTAAAGTGGACGAAAAGACAAACCTGCCTTCGGTGGGAACCGAACCCACGACCTTCGGATGTCGCGTCCGATGCTCTACCGTATATATATATATATATAAACACAAGCACTGCAGCATACAATGTTATATTGTCAAAAGGACAGAAAGTTGAGCGAGTTGGTAAAGTCCATAGTCAAAAGAAGAGGCGTGCAGGACACGGACACAAGGAGGGCAGTGAACATACATCGGCGTTCGTGGTGTTCACTGCTCTCCTTGCGTCCGTGTCCTGCACGCCTCTTCTTTTGGTTATATTGTCAGATATGTTACAATGTGTACATACATCTTCCTTGATAGAATGACAGAATAAACTTTGAACAATCGCCTTCCGCGTGACAGAATGTTCTGCTTCGCGCCAACAACAAAATGAAAAAGCGTAATGGGGTAGTACAAGGGCTTTTATTTGCGTGTATAAATAAGCGCGACGCTATGATGATGCCACGCGGATGGACATTTGTGCGAGCGGCATATCGGACAAACGGAGAGTCAATAAGCGATCCGAAACAATACTTAAGTGTATCGTGCGTCTCCACAAAGCGAGACGCATCTTTTCCTCGTTAGCGCAGGCATCGAAGGAAGGGGACAAAAACAGGTGACCGCGTGGACAATATATATACAGGTACAGGATGCGATTCGGTCTGTATATAGCCGCGTGCACACAGAAGTTGACGCAACGCTGCCCAGTAGAGCACAGACACATGCGCAAGAGGAGGTCCACGAGTGTGCCAGCATTGACGTACATTCTCTTATCTCCGCGCTCCCTCATTAATTCTTTTCCTGTCTGCTGTGTCTATTGCTTTTCTTCTTCTTTTTAAGAGACGGTGCTCCTCCTTGATGACGAGGTTGGGCAAGATCAACTCGCACGGAGGTTTGGAGCGTTTTGTTCACGGCGCCAGTCATTTCAAACTATATATTTTACGTGCGTGACGTCTATCGCAAGTCATCGAGCCACACCTCTCCATTTCTGTAGAGCTCTCTCTCTCTCTCTCTCTCTCTCTCTCTCTCTCTCTGTTCGAAGCGAAAGCCTTTGGCTGGCACGGAATGAGATGGCTTCCCTTTGGCTACGTGACAAGAATCGCGTGGTCGCCCTGTTAGAACAAGTACATACATAGTGTGAATCGTATGACCGCACGGACTTTTCTTTTTGTTTCTTTTTGTCCGTCCCCCGAGATTCACGGAACCGGAGTGGCGCGCTTGTGACGTCTCACAAATGGGTTTACCTGCTTGCTGACTTTGTACGGCTTTCTGTTTATGTGTTGTCGTAGAATAAAGCGTAGTTGCACAAGGAGTTCAACGAGGGAGGAGGGGGTCGGGGCACATGCGTATATTTCGAAAAATGAACAAATTGAAATTACTTGGCAGAAACTTCCGTGCGTGCGCGATGCAGAGTTTCTGTAACCAGCAGAACATTGCGCATTTAACTTATTTGCATACGTTCAATAGCCCAGAGGGTATAAAGAGAGGAACTGACTAAGATACTCATCAAAGCGGTCAGTGATCCGAGACACGATTTGTCAATTAATTAGTGCCGTAAGAATGCGAGAGCATGGTGGCGAAATGCAAAGAACTCCAGTACTTATATTTAGGCGTTGTGATAAAGAAACCCAGTCCGGTGTCCCCATTGCGGCGTGTCTCAAAGAGGTATCGTGATTTTGGCCTGTTAAACCTTTAAAATTGTTCTTAGGTTGATTGATTGGATTTCTGTGGTTTCACGTCCCAAAACCAGCCGTGATTATGAGAGACGTCGTAGTGGAGGGCTTCAAAAATTTTGACTGTTGAGCAAAGGGTGAATCGAATGTTCCTCTTTTGCATCTTGGGGGGCCCGTCGCGTCACACGTGCTGCCGCAGGTACAAAACATGTCATGTTCGTGTTGCGCGATTCGCTGTGCAGAGCACATAGACAGTGTCCACTTGTTTTTTGTTGCAGGTGGGGCAGCTTGTGGGTCGTCGCCATGGCGCACGAGCCTTCATGCAGACCTTGCGTAGCACTTTCAACTCCTCTATGTTCATCAGCCAGAACTTCTTCCTCTACATGGCGATGGTCTGCGTCAGCAGGTAAGCGCAATGTCGTACCGTCACGTAACTAGTTCGGTACACGAGAATATTCCCGCGTCCACAGAATTGAATAGCTATGTTAATTTTGCAGGAAAGGGTGCTGCGTCCTGCTCGGTCGTGTTTCCCGGATGTTAGTGCGTGGTATGTCGGTCAATATGACATGACGTATGTGACAGAGCTAGGAGGCGTCGTTGTTGGTTATAATGCTTCTCGTAAACCCTTCAGGCATCAAAAACGAATCTCCGACGCATTTGTGAAACATGGATGATATGTGGCTGGTGTGGTGCAAATAGAGTGTATTGTTCGCGGTAACTTGGTGATTTCATGAATGACTGAGCCTACAAGCTCGCTCGCTCACTCACTCACTCACTCACTCACTCACTCACTCACTCACTCTCACTCACTCACTCACTCACTCACTCACTCACTCACTCACTCACTCACTCACTCACTCACTCACTCACTCACTCACAATTAAACTAAACTAATCTAGCGTTCTCTCATTATCATTTTTCATCCCATTCGCTGTATCGCTGGCTTGAGGCTACACGGGATACTGGTCACGGCACAGGGCAATGAACTGCATCTGACACAAAGCGTTCTACAGACGCGGAATGCGCTTCGGAAAATGAACGGAGAGAGTCAAGTAATAAAGGTCGTTGATCGAGCCACTTCGGCACAGTGACGTCAAAAGTGACGTCACTTCGCGACGTGGTTCACAAGGGCATTCTTCGCGATTGTGGTAGTGGCCTGCGTCCGCAAAGCTTGTGGCGCCGGATACTTAAGTCAAGGGATGGCAGAATTATAAATCTGGCCGGGGTTGCGTAGTGTGTTCTCTCCACCGCTTGTAGGAGATGTCAAGGTCATGTGATACTGTGAAAGTGTATGCACCTGTAGGATTCGGGGGGAATCTAACTCCTGCTCCCAGAAATCGAGCCGTGGAATAAGTCAGCAATGGCGTCCAGGGCTTTTACTCTTGTTTTTCTTGTTTAATCTTGGACGCAACCTTGGCCTACGTATAATTACGCAGGGGCTGCAGGAAGGGTGTTGTGCCCCAC